>VDFB02136109.1:0-10290 GCA_007258455.2 Sequoia sempervirens
CAAGTCTGAATCTAGTAGAACACAGGATATGCAAATCCAGAAAGGTAATGTAGAGAAGTTTAAGAATGATGATAGAAAGTAGAAGCTTCTTGAGGATGGAATCTTTGCTTCAACACAAGGTCGTAAAGTATTGAGTGGGCCACTTGTACCAGAGCATGTGCAAGCATCTTACAGATTACGAGTTGGAGATTTTAACAGGCAAGATTCAATATTTTGGTTTTTGGAGCTTTTCACTAAAATAGTAATATTTTATTTGTACGTAAGTGTAGGGGAGTGGATCTAACATTCAAATATGGACTTTCTACTACCCTGTTGAGTGAATTCCTGGTATTTATCAGAATGTAAACAGTATTTGTCATATTCTTCTTACTGAATTATTTGTATTTGCCATCCTAGCCTCACAAGATCCTTTTCATTAAACAACATTTGGGAACATTGAATGTAAGAGGAATTGTAAAGTATGGATTGGGTTGTGAGATGCATACAAATTTATGATAAGATCTTTTCTAAGGACATATGAGTAAGTGGATCACATCTTCAAATCAAGGAGATCAATTGTGCCCATAAAGTTCCTTGAGCCACTTCCTACTTTGGTAATTTACGGCTATTAATCAAATTTATTTTTGATCTTTTTTTTGGACACTATGGAGGCCTACAAAGTGGCATAACTAAAATTTGATGTCACGATTTGGAAAAAATGTGTGTTACATGGGGATCTGTCTTCCCTATTTCCTCAGATCTGTCCTCGGTGACAATCATGGGACACAAGGATAGCATGGGATGTCCCTACCAGGGCATGTAATTATGGATGCATCGCAATCACTGGACACTTGGCTATATCTAGGATGACCTGGGACATCCAAGATGCCCCTCAACTACCACAGGGATGACCTCGTATCTCCATGGTGTCATAATTTTTTAATTGAAAGAAAACAGTTAAACATAAGAATGAAGAAAAGAGTAGTTGAGGGGGAGGGGGCACAAACTAGCCTCATTCCCCTTATTAGTGGGCCCTCCACACTCCTTATCAAACTCTAAATTTTCCCTAGAACTAACTCATAGTTCCATTTGCATCCACTATTGGTTGATGTCTCCTTGGACGAATCACAATTTTATATAGGAATTGGTTCAGAGGTAGAGGCCAATTTTGATAGTGACAGCCCAGATAAAGCTCAACTATAGGAGGTCTAGTTGTATATTTGTATATCTATAATCTTACTGGCATGCCTCTTGTTGGAAATTTTGTAGCCTTTGGGCCTTTTGTCATTATATACTTCAAATTTTCAATGAAAGCAATGACTTTTTTTTTGCTGCTTTTTTTGAATCAATGAATATTGAGCATTGGATCTCCAATTTGATGCATTGTGTTTATGTTTAAACTTGAATCTTGATGTCATGTACAATTAGGCTTCTAAAATTTTACATATACCTGTGTTCACACACACACACACATAATTTTTTTGTTATATTGCATAGCATTTCTGGGAAGGGGATGACAAGACATGCTTCAAGGATAGCAGTCAAAGATGCCGGTTTTTGGGGATGCCACAGACACCAATATACCAGTTTTTGGGGATAGCCTAAAAGTGGTGTAGGGATGGGGACTGTCAGAAACAAACTCAGACTAGTGCATGAAATGTTGGAATGTTTATTTGCTATAATCATGATTTGAAGCAAGATAGTTTGCACGCCCTGTGACCAATAGCAGCTGTAATAGTCATCATTGGCAACCTGTCATAGATTTATTGGGAAAGCTCAAGCCATGTGACCAATGGTAGCTGTAATAGTCATCATCAATTTATGGATACATTGTCCATTTGTATTAAATAATACATTACTTTACATCTTTGGTCTATTGCCAGATTATTGATTAGTTCTGCCATTTTTGGTACAGTGTTATATTTTGATGAGAATGGTGTGCTATAGTTTAAATTTTATTTTTTACTTAGTCCATCAAAACTTTTCATAGTTATATTATTGATTCTTTTCACATCACAATATCTATACATTGCTATGGGTGTTTATAGCAAAGGAAATGTGTTCCTCTTGGGATTCTAAGTTATAATGAGTTCTTTTTCTGTATACCATTTCACAGCAAGCAAAAGGTTTCTAGCTGCAGCATGGATTATGAGCATGGCACAACCTTCAGACATGCCATGTGAACCCTCTGAGGAGGAGTTTCGTATGTGTCTAAGAAATGGACTTATTTTGTGTAGCTTAATCAATAAGGTTCAACCAGGAGCAGTGCCAAAGGTGGGAGCATGTTGTTGACATTAGCTAGTTAATTTCATTTATCAACATTTCATAATTTTCCAATTGACTTCTTGCTTTTCTGCTTTATTATGCTGATAATCATGATGATAATGTCTACATAATTGGAAAGCATTTGGTTAAAAATATTCCATCACTTTGTCCTAAAGGCCAACCTTTATATACTTATCAATATTTTGAGAATGTCAGAAATTTTCTTGTAGCTATTGAGGAGTTAAAGTTGCCAACATTTGAAGCTTCTGATTTAGAACAAGTGAGCATGCTCATTCCAATATTATTAGATTCTAAATAATTAGTTCTCTATACTTTTGTCTAATATTGTTGTTTCTTCTTGCAACTAGGTTTTACAACAAAAATCGTAGGTTGTATTTTGGCTTTGAAATCTTACCATGAATGGCCATGAATGGAAGAAATCTGGAGGAAATGGTTCTTGGAAGTACACAGGCCTTTTGAAGTCCACTATGCTTCTCAGAAATGCAGGATCCCCTCAATTTACCTCTTCTTGTATGGTTGCAAAGGCCTTTGAAAACATGTCAAATCCAATAGATGGTAGCATGTAG
This sequence comes from Sequoia sempervirens, assembly GCA_007258455.2. Taxonomy (NCBI): domain Eukaryota; kingdom Viridiplantae; phylum Streptophyta; class Pinopsida; order Cupressales; family Cupressaceae; genus Sequoia; species Sequoia sempervirens. Next base: position 2,832 of record VDFB02136109.1, read on the forward strand.
AAGAATTGCAGGCAGTTAGATCTTTTAGGATGTGAAAAGCCTAAATTTACAGATGTAGTGAAGGTTAAAGAATGTGTTCCTAAGATAGGGCAGATTCAACAAGATGATGTTGAACATAGACTCACTGAAATCTCACACTGTAGAGGTCATATTCATGACCTATTTGTAATGAAGGGACTAAACTCCATTATCTCATGTTTTTCATTGTTATTTCATGTTTTGCAATGCTTGAATTGAAATATAACTTCATTCCTAAGTACATGATGGGTTATTGCATGTTTATGGTTGGCAAACCTAATTGGAGCTTGGCTAAGGAGTTTTGTTATAGGCATTGAGAATTCAAAGGAAAACATTAACCATAATCTTTTTGAACCACTACAAGCTACAACACTGGTATGTAACTTTGTTGTCATCCATATTTTTTGAAATTGTCATTGGAGCTTACCATTAGTGCTGATTTATTTCAAAACAGTAAAATAAATAAAAGCATTTATATAGTATATATAGGTTATTTTGTAATGTATGCCCTTGCTAGATATGCCCAAATGGGCTGAATATGTGTTGTTTGCATTTGTAACAAGATTCTGGTAAAAAAAATTGTACATTTAATTTCATCAATGTTCTAGATCACACTCTGTGACCCATCATTAGGATAATTTTCTTTAATCTTGATGATGGATCACTGACTATGATATGGATTGTTAATGATATTAAATGTTATTTTTACCAGAAGCTTGTTTAGTATATCATAGACTCTGCAAATTTCATGTTTATTATGTTTGCATGTGTTAATTTTTAGTTGGTTGTATGGTGTTTTCCTAGAGTTGGGGAATGCATTTAACAACTATGGGATAAAGCTATAATAGGTCTAGCATAGTTTTAATTTCTATCCATTAGCCTTTTGTACAAAGGAGATAGGAATGGCAATTACTTTGTGCAGGTCTCTGGAGAACTTACAGATGTGTCTTTTGAGCATGTGGATCCAAATGGTAGTACAGGTGGAAAGCGAGTTCATTCACTCCCTTATGCTGATCCAAATAAGCCAGGTATTTAATTTTTATGTTTCTTATGCTATAATTGGATATATGCTTACATTAGATGATTGTAAAGTTTAGGGTAGTTTTGAAGGTCATTCCCAAGTGGGAAACTAATTTGGTGTATCAAAGTAATTTTGCTCCTCTCCCTATTTGTTTGTTATCTTTGTCATAATAAATACATTTTATAGGATCTATTGTTGACAATCATACAATTCTTTTTAAAAATTTCTTGTTCCTTTTTTAATTGTACCTTCCATGTTCATCTTAAAAAACTCAAATCTTGGATTTTGGATGATTGAAATAAGATTTATTTTTATGTTTCTTATGCTCTATAGGATATATTCTTACATTAGATGATTGTAAAGTTTAGGGTAGTTTTGAAGATTACCAAGTGGGATACTATTTTGGTGTATGAGATCTTCCTTGTGGAAGCCCACAAGGGTCTTATTTTTCTCATTTATCTTATATGTTGTTCAAAAAGGCATAGAATTATCCCCCTTAAAGACTCAAACTTTTTTCTTCTCTATTGATTACACATGCCTTCATTCATACAACTTGCTTAGGTTTTATCATTAGGTACACTCAAGTTTTATAAAATATTCATTTATTCTTGCTACATTAAAACAAAAAACTTTGTTTTTTGTGTTTGCAATATGATGCTTTAGTTGAAGCTTTGTAAATCATTGCCAAGGGTTATGGCCATTGTGTTGAGATGTGGACTCATAGAATTGACAAGCCATTTTTTTCCTTGGACTCAGATTTGGTGCGAAAATTTAGTGCAGACTTGGAAAACCAAAAAAATCATTAAAAAATAGTGAATTTAATAAAAAACTAACTATATTGCATCTCATATCAAAATAAATTCAGACACACACAAAATAATCAGTTGGATCTACCATACATGTGTAGAAAACAAAATAAATAAAAAATGACGTGAACAGTATACTTGGATTCTAATACAAAAGAAAAATTGTTTTGATATCCTTAAAATTGTTTTTTTGGTACACATCACAAACAATGGATTTCAAAATCCATCCTAATGGTACTAGCAAAAAAATACATAAAAAATCAAACTAAGGTTGAGAGAAGCCACTTAGCCAACATTAGCTTCAAGTTATTGGACCATGCACCCCTTTGAGTATGTCAAAAAAGCAAGTGCAACCATTCTATCCTCAGAGATCTAATCAAATAGAGAATCATACTCCAACTTAATGGGGGATAAATCTTCATTTGTTGCTAAAACTCTCTTGTGGTGGAGGCATATGTTGTAATGCATATATACAAGGTCATTGAACCTTTGCATTAACAACCTACTACACTTTTGGAGTGTATGTTTTCAAACATAGTCCAATTGCACTCACAACTTGAAGTTCTACATGGCTGGCTCAAAACTTGGATGACACTTTTCTAAAGATTAGGCACTAAGTGCAAAAATTCTCCCACCATGCATATTAAGGATAACTATTTCCACATTTGGGGTAGGTTTAGTAGGATTGAATCAACATAAATAAACTAATTTAAAAATCCAAGAACTTAACTTCAATGATTTGATAAACAAACCTTCAATGACTATTAGCATTCCTTGTAGCCATGCTTATGGGAACTGTCAAAAAAAACTTGAGTGGAAGACCTCTTTTTCTAACTATGATCATTATTTTGGATGCCCCTTACAGGGTTCTAAAACATAACAAGAAATCAATATATGTTCATTTGGAAAAATAGACTCCAATATGACTGTCCACATAGCAATTTAGGCCTAATAAGGCTTGAACTAAACAGGGTTTATTGAATCTTCTATGTCTAGGTTCAAGCTCACTTACTCAATGCTTCAAACAACCTTTGTTTGACTTGCTAAAGCTTTAAAATCCATTAAAAGTTCTTTTCCACGTGTATTTTTGCAAACCCTAGGTCTTAGGCTTCTTAAAACTCTGTTTTAGCAGATTGAAACACAAATTTACATTCAAAGCTTCAACTCTTTGCACATATGCCTTCACCTTATGGTCTATAACCTTTGAAATATGAATCTATATGCAACAAGGAGTTTACACACCAAAAATTGAGATCTTTCACTAGATTAAGTAGAAGAAACACAAATTCTAAAGCCATTGTTTACCCTAACAGGGGTTTTGACTTGTCTGCAATAAAATTACAATATCTTCCTTCATACTTGATAAAAATGAATGAAACAAACTGGAAAATGAAATAGAATCATGGATTTATCCATTCCCATGACTTCCCTTTAATAACATCATTGTACTTATCCGTACAGATGGTGTTGGATCCCAATTACTTAGTTTCTTGAATCTTGAAGCTTTTTCTGAATTTGGGTTTTAGAAGTTTTCATGTACACATGACACTGAACTCCCATCGGTGTCTCAAGTTCCCATATAGTGAATTCCTATGTTTCTCAAATTCCCAAATCCTGAATTGTACTTCATAATTATTCTTACTCATGGTGATGCAACCATGTTTCTTAGTTTCCTAGATTCTCAAATGTCATATAAGACATTATACTTAAGTTTTGATATAGAGTTGGAACTTTCAAGTACACAATAACATTGCATTCCTATAACTCAGTTTTCCAAAGTTTGACATCCTATGTTTAGGTTTACTTTGAAATTTGACTTTTCTGTCACTTCTTTTTGAAACTTACAAATTTCCAATATGAACTTAATAGATCATCGCAGGCTTTCTTCTAAATTCATTCATCAATTTTTTTGTGCAAAATTCCTTCAGAAACTTGCATAATCTGCAATAAATTCATTTTAATGTTGCGACACTTTTCCATCTTATGCGAATTCTCTAAAGATATGGTTTAATTTTGCAACCTATTAACTTTATTGGTAACTTTTTTGGGGGATTTTGCAGCTCTTCAGTTTGATTTATCTTTAGAAGCTACTACCCTTCCACAACCTTTGCGGCTTGATGAAACTATTTTATGGATTTGTTTTTCCCAGCCAAACCCCTCTTTTTTAATAGTCATGATATTTCCAAAGCCCATAGTGATTGTCAAAATCTAACTGTTTTTCCTCTTCCTGATGATGGATCACAAAGTGTGGTCCAAAAAGTTGGTTTTAAAAATATTGATGAATAAGTTTTATTAGTTTTGGACTTGGTATTGTGATCCCTTTATGTAATGTACTCAAGGCTTGAGGTGTGACAAAATCCCTTATATTAAAGTAATGCAAAGAAATTGAAAATGCTTGTTCAAATAAATATAGTTTTCACTATATTTGTTGTAACTAAAAGAAAATCATTCAACATGGATATAAAATTGCTTCAATAGAATGCAATATAGTTGTACACTTATTCATATACTTCCCTGCCCTATTTCAAAATAATGTAACCAACCCCACCTCCATACTCATATCCCTCTTTTCCTGTACCAGGGTTATGATTTCACAAGGATGGAAGGATGCAATTGTGGCTAAGACAAACAATGCAAAGGGTGTCAGCTATGGTATACTATGTCACCTCACAACCATAAGAAAAAATCATCCCCTTTGCCCCAGTAGCAATCCCTTTGGCCTGATACTGTAGGCGTTGTATTCATAAAACTTATTTGCATGCCATTTCTTATGGACTATGGGAAAAATTTATGTTCAATATATTATGCAAGTAAAAATAGAGAATTCTTATTACAGAATTCACAATGATAAAGAAATTCCCAAAATTTATATAAGAAAATCTCAATACCATAGTAATGGTAAATCTACAGAGTAGGCTACCATCTATTCCCTAGAATCTTTTCTTAAATGTATTTCCCACTGCTACATTTTGGCTTCTAGGGTCTATTTTGTATGAGTTATGTATAATGTTGTACTTTGTAGTTAAGGTTGTTTTACTTGAATCCTAGTTGAATCATTTGTTTCTTAACATTGCATATTTCTTAACATCCAATTCACTTTCTACATAGCCCAATAATGGCAGCAATAAAAATACTTAGAAAATGTATTTCAGACTTGTACATGTGGATAATGAGACAATGTAATGAGCAGATATGAAGTGTTTGAACTCAGAAAATGATACAGTGACCAAGTAAACACAATATATGTTTCCAGAATCTGCTACAACAACACTAACCTACATTTACATTCATTTTTTGTTCATTTATTACATAGACAACAAGAATCCCAACCTGGTTTGGATGTTGGAGTTGAGACAGTGTTGTCAACGACCTAGTAATAGATTTTACCCTTGAATAAGGGCAACGAACAACCTTCTAAACCTTCCTGAAGCCATATGCTTGGTTGGTGATGGTCATCAACTCTGCTTTGTCTTTGCCACTAAAGCAAGTCCACAGAATGAAATTTCTCTATCTTAAAATGTAAAAGCATTTTTGCAAATAGTTTGTAAGTTTGCATTTCCAATACCTTGTATACTTGTCAAATGTGGTTTTCTAAATGTTGAAATAGTTTCATTCCCAGTTAAAAAATTCCCATAAGAGCAACAAAACAAAGGTCTTTATATTGATGTTTAATAAAAAAAATATGAAAGTATTGCTTTGGAATTGCCTGAAATGCTTTTCTTTCTTGCAAAGCAGTAAATTTTGAGGTAGGAATGGAATTTTAATAGAGTGTTTGTTGTTTCCTCTCTTTAATGTGATAATTTTGTATCTTTCCTATGGTCATGTATCTAGATTGCCTTTGTCAGGTTTTTGAGAGTGGGAATCCCAATGCGAAAGAAATAGTCCTTTCAAACATGGCAACAACTTTTGATCAGATTCTGTTATAGTTTGAGGTTTGCTGCTTCAAATCCTCTCTATGTAATTTTTTATGCTTTAGTTCCTAAATGATGTAAAGAAAAAACAATTAATACATTACACTATATTTACTCATTTGAACAAATGCATAATTTCTTCTATTTCTTCCTTTATTTTAGGATCCTTTAACATTTTCTAATTATCATAGAGCAATACAGGAGCCTTTTGATTACTACATGTTTGGAAAAAATTACATTCGTCCATTGATGGATTTCAGGTATTGTTGTTGTGATTCCCAAGAAGGTTTTAGTTCTTGTTTTTTAACCTGATAGGATTGGTTGTATCTCATAGGAGGGTTTTTGATTGTAGATTTAAGCAGTATTTGATCACCCCTAATAATATAGAGGTAGATTATTTTTCCTCATGCTTTTTCCATTGAATTTTTTTTCTATTAACTATGTAGTTTTGACAAATGAACAATAAGGTTATTTTGATTTCTGAGACTAAAAATGACATCCTTGAGTAAATTTTTGAATGTAAAGGAGGTTGTTTATATGTTAGGCTTGCTAGGGGAATTGGATTGCTCAACAAGAAAAGATTTCTAAATTAATTTAGCTCTAACTCTATGGGAAAGATGATAGTTTGATGGACATACACAATTCTACCTGTATGGGAGTGATGAGAGCTAGATGGAACATCTAAAGAGGTTCCAGATATGCTAGAGGAAAGCTAAGAGGAAACCAAATTGATAATGTTTGAATTTTTTTTTTTCTTTCTTAGATGTTGAGTCTAATTAATAAGTTTAATGTTGTGTTGCAACTTGCAGTTGAGTATGTTGATATGATAAAGGCTAGGATTGTCGATCCTCTAAAAGTTATCAGAATTGCATTAGTTGATGTAGAAAGGTAAAACTATTTATCTTTATTATAATTAGTGGAACTTGCAACTACAATATCTGATAAAAATCTACTTCCAAATATGTTTTCGACGTGAAAATTTTGAAACCTTATTTTCAAGTGGCAGCTCCAAATTGGAGAAGTAAAAGGTGAATACCAGCGATGAAGAGTTTGGAGGAGTCAAAACCAATAGCGGCAGGAAAGTTGTGGATTTGCAAGGGGATTAAATGGGTTGAGCCCCTATAGGAGGTCGTTGCCCTTCCAAAATTACTGTAGTTAAGGAAGGGGAAAACAATATAAGTATATGAAAATAGGAGTATTCTGTTTATATAGTGTCATAAGTTGTACAGTGTTATTGAGACATTGAATGTAACCAATGATATTTTGATTTGCCAATCAGGCTTAATAAAGTAAATTTTTAGAGTGGTTTTTTCTCCACTCATAAATACTATGTTGTTTGTGTTTGTGTTTGATCAATCATATTTGTTCAAGAATTTTAGTCTACATTTCATGGTGCTTCTTCAACATTTGAATATCTATGATACTTGAAGTTTATATGCATTAATTTGTGAGGATTAATTAAGTTAGATTTGATTTGTAATGACTAAATATGACTAAAGTAATGACTTACATGACTAAATATATGACTAAATTAATGATTAAAGTAATGATTAAATATATGACTAAATAAATGACTACTATGACTAAATAAATGACCAGTTAACAACAATCAATGACTAAATTAATGACTAAATATATGACTAAATTAATCACTAAATATATGACTAAACAAATCACTACCATGACTAAATAAATGACTAAAT
>VDFB02136110.1:0-22482 GCA_007258455.2 Sequoia sempervirens
CTCATAAATAGTCTACATTTGAGATTGCTTCAATGATAATATCTCATGTGTGTTGACTATAATGTATTGATGGTTGAAACTCAAGTGATACATAAAATATGTTAGATTTTCTTTTTAAATATTAATTCAACATAAAAAAATTAACATGTTATTAATTTCAATAGAACAAGTTTTTCATGATTATTTCATAAAAGAGGTTTCTATTTCTTTTAATTATAACAAAATATATATGAACGTATTAATGAGTTCAAATATTTTAAGATTAATTTTTTTCTAAGTAATAGTTATCTCCTTTATGTCTTATATAATTTGATCTTTATGTATCATTTAAGTTAGAATTAAATTGAAATCAAAATGTAAAAAATATCATTATAGAAATTGTGTTTAAATTTTATTATGAACTTAAAGCATACAATTTATGGTTCAATTATTCACTACAAAAAATCTGTCAAACTTGAAATTAAGATTAAAATTATTCATAGTCTATGAATAGCCACAAATGTTAATGTGGAAAAATGTAAAAGCTACTTTTACAATGACTCAAGAGATTTTTTACTATTCCTCCAAAAAATGCAAGGCAATAATATATATGACGAAATTTAGATGTTTTTAATGGAAGTCATGTGAATATATTCTTAATTATAGTGATACTATTTTTATAGCGTGCATCAATATTGACAACTAGAACATGTAGAATAGTGTAATTGTTAATACATAATCGTAATGTATGTCTGAATTTTGGGAAACCGATGACATCTTGAGAGATTTACACAAAACTCTAAGAAAGACAAAAGATCATATTTCCACGAAGAATGTCATCATTTCTCCACTAATGTCTTTTGTGTATGTGATTGGAACAAAGTTTTAAGAGTTTAAAAGAGATAGAGATATTTATGTGAATCTAAAAGAAATCAAACACACAAGAGACACTACATATCTTGATTTAATTTAAACATACGTGACTATTGAAAACTCCATATGTCATTATATGAAGTTCTTTCCAAATATTTTTTAAACATTTTTTATTTTATAAAAAAACCAATTGATCAATAATAGGTTAGTATATATGACCCTAGAAATAAAAATGATATCCCCAAAACATCCTAGTTTGATATGGACACACCTAGATCATGGAGAGGTCTTCACAAGAAAACACATTCTCTAGAGTTATCACAAACATTTTCCTTAACCATCTCAAACAATGAATAACTCGTTTTATTACCTCAAAATGCAATATAAAAAAATGTCCATAGAAATGATCAAATATCCATGTAGTTAATATTAGTGTATATCTTGTCTAAGATCTTTCCTACTAATGATACCTTATTTATAAATTTGTACTAGACCAAAGTGTTAGTATATATATTACATTATGCATACACTTGGCTTACTTAAGCCTGGTTAGGTGTACCATTGACCCTTTCTCAGTGGGTGTCAACGTAGATAGGTGTCCTCCGAGGTGTCAAATTACTTTCAACATCTCATCCTTCATTTTTGGTAGGTAACTCGCCACCACGCTATGTGTGAGAGTCCTATCCTTATTTCATGGAAGTTTGTTGCCTTCCTTTTTGCCTATTTATGTAACACTTATTTTCCCAATATACTTGATCGACATTACAGAATTTTTGAGCGTTGCAGGTTTTCACATGGTATCAGAGTAGACAGAGTTTGTAGCAGGGCAGAAGATGAATTCATTTAATTGTATTTTTTGGTGTTAACTATCCACAGGAAAGGCATCTGGAAGGCATGATCCGGAACTGTGACCCCTGCAATTCCTTGCAGCTTTGGCCTTTGCTCAGAAGGGTCGATTAAGGGCAGTTTTAGCCTTTATAGGTGGTCTTGGAAGGCGTTGATGTTTTCTCTCTGTTGTAGGCCGAAATTGGCATATTTTGATTTCGTGTTTGGACGTCGCACATACCTTTGGAGGTCGCATATTTCATCCTCAGGGCACGATTTGAAACCCCCAGACGTGTGATCTCCATCGCAGGCCGTGAATTTTAGAGGGTCGTGATTGCTCTGTCTCGTAGAGTTTTATCTCAGAGTCACGAGTCGTGAATGCTCAATCCCACGATTGAGATCTGGGAGCATTCAAGGCGGGTGGGAATCAAGGTCTAAGGCGTGGGACACGGGCGAAATCTGCAACGGGTGTCAATTTTAATCTAGAAGGGAGCGCACTATTCACAAGTTTAGCCCCTCGTCATATAGTATTTTAGCCCTTGGTTCTTACGTATTTTAGCCCTTGGTTCTTTCCAACCCAATTCTTATTTTTTGGTGTAATCATTTTTTCCTTAAAATTTAAAAATTATTTTGCAAAATGGAACAATTATTTTGTAAAGGGGGGAAATTTCAAAGTGTAATAATTTTTGTGCTGTAGTTCAGATTTGAGTTTTTTTTTCAAAAATGTATTTTTTTGCCACAAATCCAAAGAGCATATTATTGCACTAATTTTATAAAGTTCTAGGTTATGCCTCTTTTGGGTGAATTATAAGCACTCCTTTTATAAAGTGCCAAATTGGAAGGAAACAAATAATCAAGGGGGTGTTGTGTGTGGTCCATTTTCACACTTCCTCATGAAGTGCTTGTGTGTGTTGCAATTGTTTCAATAAGTGTGATCAAGAATTTGGCTTCCTATATTTAAATTTGTCTACTAAATTGTTGTTCCATGTTAAGAACTTGAAAACACCCAACCATGTTTGGGAAGCTCTAGATAAACTATTTGGGAAAATAGATGAACTTAGAAGCCACAAGTTGGAAAATCAACTCTTAGATCTTAGTCCTAGGATTTTTTCAACTTTACAAGAATTTTTCACTAAATTTAAATCTTTAAAGTTTTAATTAAAAGATTGTGGAATTGAAAATAAAGAGGATCAATTAATCCTTTATGTATTTTCAAAGCTAGGGTCCAGAATGTTTTGTGTTTGTATCAACTTTCTACTCTACTAAAAGGGCTCTTGGAGCCTCATGGTCAATGCCCACACTTGATAACTTTATTTTTGATATCACAAGGGTAAAAGATAAGTTAATTCAAATGGGCATTTTGAAGTCTACTAAGCCTCAAGCCCTACTTGCCAAGAATGAAACACATCAAACTTCAAACGGGGAGAAGAAGAAGACTAAAAAGGATAAGGAAGTTAAGAAAGAAGGAAAATTTGACAACTCCAAAGATTCTTCTCAAACTAAGAAGAAATTTAAATGTGCCTTTTGTAAAAAAAACTTGGACATGATGAGCATCAATGCATGAGGAAATAAATTGAGTCTCTACAACAAATTCTCAAAAAAAAAAAAAAAAGGGCAAAGAGAAATCAAAAGGAAAAGCCTTAGTTGCTACAACATCTTTATCTCCATCATGGATTATAGACTTTGAGGCTTCACACCATATGGGTTCTTCATAGGTTGTCTTTTCATCCTTGGAGCCATCTAGTATGTCCAAAATCACCTTAGGTGATGATAGTCTAGCATTGGTAAAATGGGGAGGGTCTATTGAAGTTGAAGGAGGAACATCTGCAAATGTTCTAAATGTACCTTCACCATCAACTATTATCTTTTCATTGTATCAAATAACTCATTTAGGGAAGGGCATGAGAGTACAGTTCTCTCCAAAATTAGTTGAGATAAGAGAATTAGAAAGCAACAATTTGGTAGCAATAGGGGAGGCAAATCACCAATATAGATAATATACCTTCTCCAAATTTACCACAAATATTTCTCCAAAAGCACTACTAACTCATTTAGATGAACTTAGCAAACTATGGCATGAGTGATTTGGCTATCTTAACTACTGCTATCTTGAGCAACTATGTCAACAAAATATGGTCAAGTGATTACCTAAGGTTAAACATTATGAAGAGCTTTGTGAAGGTTGTATACTTGACGCATCTAGAAGCAAAAATTGACAAAGGAAAATCATGGAGGCCAACTTAGAACTATGCATGTCAACCCAAGCTATAAGTTCTAAATTTCACTACCATGTTAGCACAATATGCATGAACAATGTTTACGATGATGCATAAGAAAATTTTACCCAAATGAAATTGATAGGTATAAATATATTTTATGAATCCCAAGTCAAAATGGATGTTTTTAGAATATAATTGGCATCCATCAAGATATATAGGCAATCAATATATAGGTAAATTATGCATCCAAAATATGGAGACCCAAGTAGAAAACACAAGGTAAAAGAAAAAGTTCCCATAAAAAATACATCTCATGCAAGTGAAACATGGAAGCATTAATAGGGCATGACCATTGGAAAAATATGTCTATAAAAGAAATCTCATGGAGTACAAAGATTGCAAGAACCACACAAAATAATAATAATAAACTTAACAAAATTTAATTAAAATTATATAGGTTGTGTGACTAGAAATGTGAGTATCTACTTTCGTCAAAAGCATCAAAAAGAAAATTCTTGGTAGGCATCCATTCAAAATGTGAAAGTATAGAAAATGTACATAGAATTTTTTAGTACATGCCTCAAAGAATGCAATGGTATTAGGGTATCCAAAGCATAGATTTATTTATTAGTATTTTAAAAAAATTGGCAAATCTAATTAATGTCATAGAAGTAACTTCCTGAATGCTTTCCAATGCACTTACTATAGGAAAGATGGATTTGTATAATATCTATCACAACATATAGAATTAAATACATACATGCAAAGTGTGGAATCAAAGAAAATCAATTATTTGACAAAATTCATCAAAGAGATGTAGTCTTTGATATGAAAAAATGTGTAAATGGAAACAAGAAATACAATTGTTTCATAGAACACATCATAGAATACAATGATCATAGGAAACACATAAAAACTATCATTTTAGAAAATTTCATGTAAATGTAATAAACATAGAATAATTTAGAAATATGGATTTATTGAAAAGGCTATAGAAATTTCTAAGTAAAATCAATTAGGAAAATGTTAATGATATTTTAAGATATTTTTTCAACATGCAAAATAGAGAATACATCCATCAAAATCAAATATGCACAAATTCTCTAGTATGCATGCATGTAAAATGTGGAAACATAGACAAAGGATCCTCCTACTTTCCTTTCCTTATGCCAAAAATTTTCCTCTATACCCTTTGAATTCCTCTTTGTCACACCAATATAAAATATAAAATATTTGTTACCTTTTCCATGCATCCATATCTCATAGTACTGATGCCTTTCAGTTTTCCAATTAGCTATTTTTAGCCACACAGTGTGGACCTTAGTGGTCCCATTTTTAATGGTTGAGGAGGAAAAGATGAATAAAAAATAATAATGCATACATACGATAATTATTTAATAGGTAAGCAAATATCAATTAAAATGGCATTCATATAGTGGAATTTCACATAAAAATTTATGTTTACGATAGTGTTTTCACATTAATTTTATTTTTAACAAAATTGTATGATGTTAATGAAATGGTAAAATAATGATAGTTATGCACACTATCATACTACATGGTAAAATTTATGATGTAATTAAATGCAAAAAATTGATTCCCCATATACTTGAAGATTGCCTACCTCAATAATCTCATAGTGATAATGTTCATTAACTACAAAGATATTTTTGGTCACTAAATTAATACCATACACAATGATCAATGAGACAATCATGAAATTATACCAAGAGGTAAAGAAATAATGATCCAAAACTTCATCCAATGTCATACACCTATTTATATAATAATGTCAATAAAAAGGAGATGATCAACTTCATAAGGTAATGAAATTGATTATAAGAACATTTATACCTAGATGGCCTTTCATGATAACAATTAGGTTTTCAAATGTTAGATCTTGTTATCTTCTTTCATCCATATAAATGTAATTATTGTGCAATAATAGAATAATTAATAAATAAATAAAGGAAGGTCGTGACATCTTGCATGCTCAATACCTTGTTCTTTCTAATCATGATTACAGAAGGCCCCCTTTTATCCAAGACTATGGCTATTCAATGGGTTCTTTAGATCTCTTTTAGAGATTGGATTTGACAAAAAATACTTGAACTTTCATTATTTTTTCTTTTTTTTTTGAATCTAACCATCTAATAACCATCATATACTATAACATGATTTCAAATTCTTTTGAATACAATTTTTCTATAATAACATTAATTTTTTTTTTAATTTTATGTTTATTATAAAAGCATTCTCCTCTTTTAATATAAAACTTATTCCTTTCTTAAATTCAAATTTAACCTCCACAAGGCTATGAAAATTAAAGATAAATTGTTAAAGTGTATTACTTTTAATTTGACAAAATTCAACATTTTTCTATATCAAACTTGTATAAATATCATTAAAAATCCAACAAATTACTAATAATAAAATTTATGTCCAATATTTTAAGAAAGCCAATGAATTGTTAAAAACTAAATATTTAAAATATTATTTAAATTTTATAATATATTAGATTAGTGGAATAATTACAATTTTTAATTAATTGAATACTAAGTTACTAGTAATAAAATAATTTAACCATCAGCAAATATTCAAATGAAATTCATAGTTTATAAATAATTCGGAAAATATGAGAAAAGTTATCTCTAAAATAAAGTATTTATACTGAAAATTTTCTTCCCCCACATAATAGTAATGGAACTGTTTGATGGTCAAATAGCTTTTCATCGTCACCGAAACTATAATAACCTTTTGTTATAACTAACTTATTGATAATCTCCTAAGACCTGACAAAGTAAGCTCCTACTAATAAATGCTAAACTAATGTAGTACTACATTTCAATATGTTGCGCTTTCACCAAATTTCGCCTCGCGAGATTTCGTTTGCAGTGCTTCAGCTGAACATAGAAACACAGACAAACAAATATGGTTAGAAAGTCTTGCACACGAATTGACTCTTATCAGGGAGAAAAGGTAACAACATAGTATACCAATTGATTTTTCAGTGATGCTTGTATCGTATTCTACTGTGACAGTCTTATTTTTCATATCCGCATTAAAATTCCCAACGCCTGTCATTGCATTAAGCAATCGTTTTATCTCTGCTTCATCTTGAGAAGGAGAGCCATGAAGTCCGTCAAGATAAAACTTTGTGCTCTTCTTATCGTTGGACATTTCCAATTCTTGTCCTTGTACTAACAAGTCTGCTCTCTCAACGTCTGTGATCGACTAAAACTTCACATGGCGATGTCTTTGGAAATCTCTACTAATAAGAAGAAACGAAGAGTATCTTCCAAGCTACTAATAAGATGAAATTGGCAATCAATAACCATGCGATACCTATTTTATCTTCTCCAACGAAATATGATTCTTCTCACTCTGTTAAATTAACTGCATCTTATCGTGTTAATCCATTCTTCTTGCGTGAACTTTTATGTTACTCGAAAATGTGGAAGGAACCCTCTGAAAGCAATGTAATTGCATTGTAGATTCACTCTTACTTGTGGAAAGATGTTTTGTATGTCCGTGTTGAAGTGGTCTAGTTTCCAATTTGTTTACCATTCAAGGTTTGACAACGTGTCACGTGCCGTGTTATGTTTATGAGTTCAAAGAGACACAGGTCCCCTTTTTGACAACCTGCAAATAATAATACCAAATCGTTGACATTTTATTACCTTAAAATCCGCGCAACGTAACTTCCATGCAAATTGAAGGCAATGGCTATAGCGGCGACAATTTGCACCGGCCCATGGATGTCTATGCCATGCCCTCCTCCTGCATACCCCTCTGACCGTCCGTGTGCTGCAGCAGGCCGTATTTGCACGGAGTTTTTGGTTTACGGTGCCCAAAAAATATCTTTTACCTCCTTTTTTATTTTTTTGCTGCTTTCCCTGGGCATTATGAAATATAAAAATTAAAAATAAAAACTTATTTTTTATTAAAATTTATAGTATAAATTTATATTAAAAATATCAAAATTTAATATTTAAATTAATTTAATAATTTTTTGAATTATTTATATATATTTTACTTTAAAATAAAATTTTATTAATATTTTAAATATTTTTTATAATTTTAAAATTATAGTTAAATATTGAAAGTTTTGAATGAAAAACATAAAATAAATATAAAAATATTTAATAAAAAATAAGATAGAAAGTAAAAATATTTAAATTTAACATAAAATATTAAAATCTTGTATATACTATTTCTATTAATTTAATTTAAATATCTAGATGTTAATGTGTTTAATATAATTTGATATTTTAAATTTTGATTTAAAAAAATTAATTTCTAAATTTTTAATTTGAAAGACAATAAATCAACAAAGAATGTATTTAACAATGTCATAATTAATTAACTCATTGCAATAATATTAATAATGTAAACACTTGAGTAAATATAATAGTTTAATATTGTCATCTCTTTAGATGGATGTGTTTAAGATAGCCATAACATAATACTTTATCTTTAATTTTTTTATTAAATATTTTTATATTTATTTTATTGTTTTCATTCAAAACTTTCAATATTTAACTATAATTTTAAAATTATAAAAAATATTTAAAATATTAATAAAATTTTATTTTAAAGTAAAATATATATAAATATATAGTATAAAAAGTATTTAATTTTTTTAAAAAAAATTATTAAATTAATTTAAATATTAAATTTTGATATTTTTAATATAAACTAATACTATAAATTTTAATAAAAAATAAGTTTTAATTTTTAATTTTTAAATTTTATTATGAAATATTTAAGATAAAATAAGATAGAAAGTAAAAATATTTAAATTTAATATTAAATATTATAATCTTGTTTATATTGTTTCTATTAATTTATTTTAAATATTAGATGTTAATGTGTTTACTATAATTTGATATTTTAAAAATCAACAAAGAATGTATTTAAGAATGTCATAATTAATTAACTCATTGCAACTCTAATTGAATCGTAAACTAATTAACACCAAACCCTAATTGAACTCTAACCCTAATTGGAACCCTTATTCTAACCCCAAGCTTTATTTGAGATAACCCTAACCTTAATTTAATTCTAACCCGAAACTTTGTCTTAGAATTCTAACTCTAACTCTAACTCTAACCCTAAACCTAAGTAAACCCTAACCCTAATCCTAATTAAAATTTTAATCCTAACTATAATACTAATTTTAACACTAATCATAATTATAATCCTAACCTTAGTTGAACAACCTAACCCCAATCCTAATTGAAATCTAACCCTAACTGTAACACTATTTCAAACTCTAATCATAATTATAACCTTAACCCTATATTTGAACACCATAAGCCTAACCCTAACTATAGTTGTCCCTAATTGAACCCTAACCCTAATTGTACATAAAACTTAGTCACCCAAAAATCACTTTGACTTAGTCACTCTGATTTTTTTAACAATAGTAGAAGATAATTCCAATTGACAGGTAGCCTCAAGAAAGATCTTTAGAATATCTTCTTGTTCTATCAATATTACCAATAAAAAAATACCACTTTGACTTAGTCACTCCCAACACCTACTTCCTAAATGGTCACTATGATGCACAAATATTAAATTACGCATAGATAAACAATAAATTACACATAGGTAAACATGCCACACACATCATATTTTACATAAATAAAAGTTTGTTTAATTTATTTAAATGAAACATATATCTAATACAAATAAAATTAACATGATGAAATCTTCTTGTATTAGTAAAATTAAAATAACATCTTTATTTTATATATTAATCAAATTCATTTAAATTTATTTATTGAAAATAAAATTAACATGTTATTATTTACAAATTTTGGAGTTAATAAATTTATAACTTATTATTATTTAGATGAAATAATAATTTCATCTAGCAACTCTAAGTCCTAAAACCCCAAAGGGTTACGATTCTTAGATAAAGCTTGGGGTTAGAATTAAATTAAGGTTAGGGTTACAACTCAACTAGGGTAAGGGTTAGAGTTAGGATTCTAAGATAGAACTTGTGATTAGAATTAAGGTGAAGCTTTAGGGTTCAGTTAGGTTTTGGGTTATAAATTTGAAAATAATTGAAATAAGGAATTATTTTATAACATTATCTATACATGTACTAATTTAAATAACATTCTAACATAAAAAAATAAAAAGAAATAATTTGTGATAACTCTTTGTGTATTTTATATATATTATTAATTAATATATGTATGCTAGTTTATTTCACAAGCTCTTAATAATATATTATAGTTATTTTAAATACATCAACATCTCAAAATTTAATATTATGGCTATCTTAAACACATCCATCTAAAGAGATGACAATATTAAACTATTATATTTATTCAAGTGTTTATATTATTAATATTATTGCAATGAGTTAATTAATTATGACATTGTTAAATACATTCTTTGTTGATTTATTGTCTTTCAAATTAAAAATTTAGAAATTAATTTTTTTAAATCAAAATTTAAAATATCAAATTATATTAAACACATTAACATCTGGATATTTAAATTAAATTAATAGAAATAGTATATACAAGATTTTAATATTTTATGTTAAATTTAAATATTTTTACTTTCTATCTTATTTTTTATTAAATATTTTTATATTTATTTTATGTTTTTCATTCAAAACTTTCAATATTTAACTATAATTTTAAAATTATAAAAAATATTTAAAATATTAATAAAATTTTATTTTAAAGTAAAATATATATAAATACATAGTATAAAAAGTATTTAAATTTTCAAAAAAAAATTATTAAATTAATTTAAATATTAAATTTTGATATTTTTAATATAAATTTATACTATAAATTTTAATAAAAAATAAGTTTTTATTTTTAATTTTTATATTTCATAATGCCCAGGCAAAGCAGCAAAAAAATAAAAAAGGAGGTAAAAGATATTTTTTGGGCACCGTAAACCAAAACTCGTGCAAATACGGCTGCTTTGTCTGATCAGGAGGGGTATGCGGGGAGGGAGGGCATGGCATAGGCATCCATGGGCCAGTGCAAATTGTCTATTGTTTTTTTTCATAAATTTAAAAATTTATTGATCATAAAAAGGCCAGCTGGTTGCCATTGCAAGAGAAGCAGAAGGTATACAACCATAAGCAAGAGAGAAACTAAAAGACTGGAGACCATATGTAAACAAGAAACCAAAAATCTTCCTCACAAACCACTTCAGATCATAAGAGGAAAGAAATGTACTCATTATGATGAGGCTAAGTCCTCTAGATAATGTACTTCTTTTTATCTATTTTTTTAAAGAAATTATTAATCTTTTGAAGTAAAATAAATTGGATAATTTGATTTGATAGTTGTTGATCAAATAAATTTAAACAATACAATTTGTTATCAATGAAGTGCGTTTTTTAAGTAGGATATTATCAGAAATACTTTTGTGAACAATTAGTTATGTTCTTGATCGCTTGTATATTATAGATTTTGCTTTGACAATCAATTTGTATTAATAAATTGATACTATTATTGAAGATCTAAGAGCCTAAACATTTCGTTGAAGACTCTATTCTCTACCTCTTGTCTTTTATATAAAAATACAATTACTTACTTCGAAAACTCACAATAATAGTTTGGAAAAATTGTTGGGAGGAATTTGTCAGTCAATCTTGTTGAAGTGTATTTCCAAGAACTTGTTAATTATTCTCTAGTTGTGCATATGTTGTTTGTGATTGGATTTATCTTACCTAGTATCTCACATTAACAAACAATATTATTGATGGGACTATATGAATTTAAAAATATGTTGCTAATTTTTATGATTAATTTTTTTATAGTTGTTCTATGTTTTTGTAAGCTTTGTTACAATAGTTCAAATTTTTATGAGTTTCCTTGTAGTTGTAATAATTTTCTTGATAATTAATGAATTATGAGTATTCTTATGAATTTTTATGATGATATATCTTTCAACTATCTTATAGATTTTTCTTCTAATATTTTCCAATTATATAAACAAGAAACCAAATATCTTCCCCACAAACCACTTTAGATCATAGGAGAAAAGAAATCTATTCATTATGACAAGGCTAAGTTCTATCCTTAGATAATGTATTTTCTTTTTTTTCATCTTCTTTTTGAGAAATTATTAATTTTTTGAAGTAAAATAAATTCCATAATTTAATCTTATAGTTGTTGATCAAAGAAATATAAACACTTTCAATTTGTTATGAAAGAAGTGTATTTTTTAAGTAGGATGATATGAGAAATATTTTTGTGAACAAGTAGCTATGTCATTTTTCTCTTGTGTATATCATGGGATTTTTTTACTAATCAACTTGCACTAGTAAATTGATAATATTACTAGGATCTAAGAGCCTAAACCTTTCATTGAAGACTTTATTATCTAGTTCTTGTCTTTTGTAGAAAAATATAATTAATTACTTTGCCAACTCGCACTAACAGTTTGGTGAAATTGTTAGGGTCATTTTTGGGGTTAGTGATGTTGAAATATATTTCCAAGCACTTGTTAGAATTATTATCTAATTGTGTATTTGTTGTTTGTGATTAGATTTATCTTGCCTAGTATCTCACACTAACAAATGACATTGTTGATGGGACTATATGAATTTAAAAATCTGCTAATCTTTATTATTAAATTCCCTGCAATTGTTATATGCTTGTGTAAGCTTCGTTTAAATAGTTTCATTTTCTTATGAGTTTCCTTTTAGGTTGTAATAATTTTCTTGTTAATTGATTCATCTTGAGTGTTCTAATGAATTTTGATGATGATATATCTTTCAACTATCTTATAGATTTGTCTTTTGAGATGTGCCAATTTATTCTAAAGAATACTTGTTGGTTTTTCTTTGACTTGTAAATAATCAATAACATTTTTTTCAAGAATGACAAATTTATAAATTCAATATAAATCATGGTAAAATTTGGTTATGCTAGTATGTTTTTACAATTGTATCTTTATTGCATTCTTGATAATTGATAATATTCTTGATCAATATCTTGACACTCGTGAAGTGAATGCTTAAGAAAATATTTGCAAGATCAAAGAAAAAATATATTTCATTAAAAAAAATTAAATTTAAACAAATATTAATTGAAAGGTTGTGCATGAAAACTTAATTATATTTTTCTTTGAATATTTATAATGATATATGTAAATTTTATTTGAATTTGTAATACCCTTAAAAAAATTATATAGCATGAGATAGGGATACATTTTTTATTTTATTTTATTTTGACTTAAATTAATATCTATGACATAAACTTCAAAGCAAAAATTCATTAATTCACATATGGTTGGTGCTATCTATCTTTCTTGTTCAAAATATTCCCCTATTTGTAAGTGGGGTTGTTGCTTAGTTAAAAGAACTTGGGAAAGAACTTCAACATGGATGGAAGAAGATCTATGGTCAAAATTATTCCTGATTTTAAAATAATCCATGATCACAAACATTGAAGGAAGGACACATTACAAGCTACAACAACGTTCAATTCAACGACATTTACCACAAATTACTTCTTTCTGAAGAAATGAAAGTGGCGCTGTAATTTCCTGATGAAAATCCAATTGAAGACTTGTCTAAGTATTGCCGTATTTGGTGGGTTGCGTCTTGAAGAGCTCTATACACGTAATGAGTTCTGTTCAAATGAATCGGTTGTTTCAAATTAAATATGTCTGGGAAGATGTTTAGAAGCAGCACATACCAAAATAGTAAACTCAAAAGCTTTCCTCCTCGTTTCATGTTTAGTTGAAAGGAAGGGAGGTCAGAATATCTTGGACAACACTCTTCTTGGGATATAAATACAGTCCAAGGCAACCATTATCATCTCAAATTTGAATCAACAACTAAAGGGTGCTCCATTCAAAGCCACATCTTCTTGATTTGCGAGGATAACTACAAAACATCATGCAGAGAACAATTTTGAGTGTGGAGGGAATATACAACGATTCCCATAAAGCAAAGATAGAGAGCTCGCTCAACGCTCTGCATGGCGTTACTGCTGAAGTTAATATGGGACAAAACAGAGTGACAGTAGAACATGACCCAAGTTCAAAATCGGGATCTGATTTGGGTATTAGATTATCTCATATAGCCGTTCATAATAGGATTCTTATTTCTTTCTCAGCACTGTGAATGTAGAAAGCACTCTCTATGGATAATTTCTAACCGTGTTTGCTTGACGCTGTTGATGATATGTGTGCAGTTAAAGCTCTGCGCAAGATTCGTTTCACTGCTACAATTCTACAGACGACAAATTTATAGGAAATGAAGGAAAATCCCAACATGGAAGTCACAATCCCGGGGACTTTTTAGCAGCATTGACTATTTCAAATTAGGCAAATTTGCACATTTTCCGAATTTAGACATTTTCTCGCTTTGTAGTGGGTTATATACGATTGATTGCGCGTGATATTGAATAAATGGTAACTTATGCTTTTGTGAAATTTAATAAATATTAAATAAAATAAAATATTTTTATGTATATAAGTTGAGTTTATAAGAATAAGATTTTATGGTTGTGTTTTTTAAAAAGAAGTGAATACTTATTTTTCTAAATGTATAAATCATTGTCTTAATTGTTATTATGTTTATAATTTATCAAATTAATTTATTTTTTGGTAATAATTTTTTGTTTATTTCAAGTGATTTTTTTAATATCATGTGATTTATCCTTAATGGGTGTTAAGATAAATCCTTGAAAAATGCAATTAATAAGGTTTAGATTTGAATTAAAGGGGTCAATTAACCTCAATTAGCCACAATTAATTAATGAAACCTTAGATTAGTGTGAAAGTGTAATAAAACACTTTACAACACCCTAAATAAGGCACTTGTAAGTATATTTTACCATTAATTTTTAATTCCCAAGCTAAGCATGAAAAAGGATTACTTTTTCTGACGCTACAATTAGGAAACCCTAGAGGCTTCAACCCAACGATTCAATTGAGGGAAGGACACACAAGGGGGTTTCCTTAGGTGTGATTAAAAGGGGGATTCACCATTAAAATGAAGCTTCAAAGGAGAAATGCAAACTCAAATGCACTAAACCCTAGAAACTTAAGAACATGAAATCAAATTGAGAAACATAAATCAGACATAAGGGAACTTGGAAGAATGGAGAGGTCAAGACAAGGTTTGCAACACTAAAAATTTGTTGTTTGAAGCTCACTAGGAATGATATGCCAAACTAGGTGATTAGTCCTACTACTAGAATATGGGCAGAATTTGAAATCTTTTGCTGGCAAATCAGGGTCTATGGAAAACTACTAAAAATAGGTATACTGGGACTCATATGTTAGAGGTGGTGATTTAGTCCTAGTATTAGGGTTTGGTTGAATCTTCTATAGCCTCGAGTTTTTTTTTTTAGATTTCGCCTTATTTGATCTTCAAGTCTGAAAAGTCTGAATTTCAATCTATATGTGAGTTTATGTGAAGATGACAACTTCGACAACTTTCTTCAATCTTGTAACTTTTTCTTCAAAGGATCTTCAAGCTCCAAATCACCTGGATCTACAATCACAAATGAAGAGGGGAAAATGTTGTTGTGTTAGGGAATAAGGGTTTGCCTTGGTCAAACCCTATTTAGGTAATTAAACTTTAAAATGAAATGAAATAGAATGAACAAATGATGAATGAAAAAATATAATGTTGCAACTCACCAAACCCTTGAAGTAAAGGTTGCAAACTTGTGTGAAATGGCTCCAATGGATGTGGATCTTGACTATTGATTGAATGCTTAAATTCTTGACTTGAATGCTTGCTTGAATCATGAAAACCTACATCACAAATGTTAACTCACAAACACACATGATGCAAGATGACTTTGACATGATGGATGAATCTTGAATACTGCTCCGAATGCTTGATAATTTGCTCTTGAATGCTCTTGTGAAAGTACTCTTGAATTCTCAAAAGATTACGTGAATTTTCTAGGAGAAATTATGTGAAATAAACTTGTATTTATACTTGTTAAGATCAATGAAATATTGAAATACGATCTTGAGACCTAGGTGTGCCCCATATTCCCAAGGTGGTTTATGAGTCCCAGATCACCATATCTGGAACACCTAACCCAAAACATTGAATCATCATTTTTCAATTATGAAATTTCTAGATTATCCTCAGAAAGATGAATTAAATAAGGCTTGCGGATGCAAAATAGGACCAAATAAGGCATAAAGAAGCCCAATTTTAGTAGGGAGGCCCCAAACAAGTGTGAAAATGTAAAGGGATACATTTTTCTACACTAAATTTAGCCTCTACTTTAGTGAGAGGAGGAACTTGCTTCAAACTCACACTAAAGTAGACAAATTCACATCAAGAGGGGTACAAGTGTACAAATGTGGATGGTATAGGATGAAAAAGATCAAGGAGTGGCCCAACCACAGGATCTAAGATCCTACATCAAAAAAACATAGGCACAAAGAAACACACATGTGAATGATGTATGAAGCAATAATAAGATACAAGCATACATTTCCAAAGACATAAAGAAGACAAAAGAAAACAGAGGGGTCAATCAAGGCTCGACCATTTATCCAACATGATGTGGATCAGATATAAGTTGTTTTTCCAAAAACATTTACAAGTGGAATGCAATGCCCACTATGCAAACAAAATGCATGCTCACAAGGGCTAGTGTAACCTGAAGCTGTCCACTAGGTGAGCCCCCAAAGACACATACGTACACAACCAGTATGCGCTCACATAGACAAACAAGTGGCTATGGGAAAGTCATGCCTAGGTTAGCTCTCATACACTAACCATACCAAAGCTATACCTCCTGATAACTTTGATAATGAACCACACAACATGAATGACAAGATTCATGAGGAAAGCAAAACTTTGTATGCTAACACCCATGAATAAATAGGATGGATCCATA
Source organism: Sequoia sempervirens (assembly GCA_007258455.2). Lineage (NCBI taxonomy): Eukaryota > Viridiplantae > Streptophyta > Pinopsida > Cupressales > Cupressaceae > Sequoia > Sequoia sempervirens. The sequence continues at coordinate 16,766 of VDFB02136110.1, forward strand.
GGCAAGAAAAATATGTTATGCTAGGTGGCCATATAATGGTTATTGTAGATGTGGAATAGTGTAAGGTATGTTCAAAGGAGTTTCTCTTAGTTTATGTAAGGTCTTAACTTAGGAACAGTGTGCCTAATATCTCCAAGAGAGGACCAATCAAAGAATAAATGATTCACAACTTAGGGAATGCACTCCACTTGGAATTTCCACCAAGAGGAATATAATATGCTAGGAGAGATCACACACTTGAATGACATCACACCCAATGTCATCACCAAGAGAAATTTGCATCACATGAAGTAAGAAAACTACACAATGAAACATGAGTTGTAATTGAAATGAAAAAGAACAATTCTAATGTATGCCCCCACTTTAAAGAAATTTCTAAACACTATGTTGTGAGAAATTATTTTAAAGTAGAAAATGATAAATTCCAACAACCCTATTCCATGTCATATGTTTCCAAATGAAGCTACGTCATATAAAGCGGTTGCCCCCAAAATGAAATCCCAAAATCACATAAGGGATCCACTTAGGGTTAGTGTGTCTTTGCTACAATGTTTTTAGAGAGTTTGAAAACGTCATCATTCACCAAATACTCATGGAATAGGAAGAATGACACAAAGAGATAAAAAATAAATAAAATCTTTTAGGTCAACATCGAAGATGCCTAAATGTTTCAATGCTTTGTGTCATCCCCAAAAGAAAAACACAACACGAAAAAAAGAATAAAAGATTTATGACACATGGAAGAATGTAGATACATATAGAGGAATGTACAAAAAAAGAGAGATCCATCAAAAACAATGGTACAGGGAGATCACATTACGCACATGCAATCACACACATAACATGAAAAATAAAACAAAATCAAGACTAGTAAGGCACATGCGAGTCAACTTATAGCAAGTAGTCTACATCCCAATCTTGTTCATTGTATACGAAAGGAAGACAACTAGCCAAAGGGACAACAACAAGTGCCAAAACTAGGACAAGGCTATCTAATTCTTGCCCTCACTATGTGCAAGACAAGAATGAGTCAAGGTAGGTGATGAGAAAGATCTCCTTGAATTTTGAAATTATATGCAATGAATGCAAAGTATGTAATCGTGAGAATATTATGATCGTATAACTATTACATGGCAAGGAGAGGTATGTCTTCCTTAAGGGATTATTTCTGTGATATCAAACTTTTTAAATATTTGTTTTAAAACATGAAACTCATCAGTACTATGTCCAAGAACTCCATGATATCGACAATGTGACATGTTTGTGTTCTTAGGATATAGTTTTGTATTTTCTCTCATGGGTGGTAATGTTATAGGTCCTTGACTTAAGAGTATGTGTAAGGTTCTTTTAGTTGTAGAATTGGGACAAGGGAATTCTAGTTTCTTTAGTTTATAAGGATTTCATTTCTTGCTAGATTCACCAATTTCTTGAGGAGGACCTAAGATGATCCTATCATCCTTATAATTGTGATAAGGCATTGTTTTTTCTTTAGGAAGGAGGACACTTATGTTAGGAGGGGGATCTTGATATCATACTCCTTTGGTATCTTAAGCTGGTATTGTTCTAGGAGTTGATGAATTTCATGTTCGCTTGTTATGTTAGATCCTTGTTTGCTTATGATCGTGAATCCTTTTCCATAAGTCTCTTCTAGGTTGATGGGAGTGTTGGTTACTTTTTTAACATAGGATGGTTGAATGTTTGCTTGATTAGAGGTGCTAAGTTCACCAATTCTAGGGAGATTAGGCTTAGTTTGTGTCTCAATTTCAGGATGAAAAAATCCAAACATCTCAAGTTGTGTTGGTTGTTTCATGGATGGATAAAAGGATGCATTAGTCTCAAATTTTTTAAGGAAATAATTTATGAAGTTGTTCATGAAGTCATCATCTTCTCTAATGGTGTCAACTTCACAAGGAGGACATGCATTAGGAGTTTATTGAGCATGAGTGAGTTTAATTTTTTTAGAATCATTTCCAAAAATATAGCTTGACACATCCACTAATGATTTCAAGGACATCTAAAAATTAGCAAAGAATATATCCATGATGAAATGTAATGCAATAAATGAACTAAATTAAGCTAGGTCTAATGAAATGAATGAAACATAAACTCAACAAACTAAAACAAAGATATGATAACAACAAAGTGAAGCACATAATGAAATTTTAAATGCTATAAAATGGAGATTTAGGTACGATTCAAGACTAAATCACCCATATTGGTGAATGAGTCCCAGTTAGGGTTTCTAGAAGTTTCAATTGCTGAAAAATAGTCAACATAGAATTCCCAAAAATCTGAAAAAAAAACCTGTACAGGGACTAAATCCTTAGATGGGCGAATGAGTCCCAGATATGGTTCCACCTTTTAGGAGATGGAACTAGGGTACCTATTTCACTCTTAGTTCATTAGGAAACCCTAGAGGTCCCCAATGATCAATTGAGGGACACAAGAAGGGGTTTCCTTAGGTGTGATTAAAAAGGCTTCACCATTAAAATGAAGCTTCAAAGGAGAAATGCAAACTCAAATGCACTAAACCATATGTAGAAAATTAAGAACATGAAGTCAAACAGAGAAACATAAATCAGATGAAAAGAATCCTAAAAGAATGGAGAGATCAAGAAAAGGTTTGCAACCATAAAAACCTATTTTTCGAAGCTCACTAGGACTGATACTCTAGATTGGGTGATTTAGTCCTACTACTGGAATTTGGGAAAAATTTGGAATCTTCTGCTAGAAAATTAGGATCTATAGAAAACTGTTGAAAATAGGTATACTATGACTCATACACCCAAGTTGGTGATTTGGGTTTGACTAAATCTTCTATAGCCTTGAGTGATCTTCTGTAGCTTTCATCTTGTCTAATCTTCAAGTCTAAAAAGTATGAATTATGATCTATAGGTGAGTTTTTGTGAAAATGACAATTTTGACAACTTTCTTCAATCATGCAACATATTCTTCAAAGAATCTTCAAGCTCCAAATGACATAGATCTGCAATCATACATGAAGAGGGAAAAAATTTGTTGTGTTAGGGAATAGGGGTTTGCCTTGGTCAAACCCCATTTGGGTAATTAAACCATGAAATGAAATGAAATAGAAGGAAGGAATGATGAATGAACAAATGTAATGTTTTTTATTAGATAAGCAGGGAAGGGCCTTGACCCTTACAAAATGGAAAAATAGAGCCAAATAGCTCAGCAAAATAGACTAGCCCAACACAACCAATCCGAGGGAAACAACAACCAACATAGGACCAGTCAAAAACAACAAAAAGTTCTACAAGAAACTGTTCAAGGAATAGCACTTGAACCAAGCAAAGCCTCAGATGGTGAGTGTGTTGTAGAAAAATGGTCGCTTATAATTTTCATGGCCTTTTAGGTCATGTTTCATGATGTTTGGTCCATTTTTCTTTGATTTTATATTTGTAATGTGGCTTGAACATGCATATTTATGTACTAAAATTCAAATAATGGCACCTTGTGAAGGTGTTGTGAAGTGTTGTAAAATATTTCTACACTATTCTAAACTCTATTCATTGCAATTCACCTAAAAATTACCTTTTCATCACTAATAAAGTCCTATTTTGAAGTGTTGTAAAGTCTTGTAACAAGATTTCAGGCTTTTCTAGGCACAACTTCACTATTTATCCCTTTCTTATGCTTTATTTGACTCTTTTAGGCCCTTATAAGCTTTAATGAAGCTTATTTTTGAATGTAAGCCTGATAAAAAACATTAAATACAAGATAATTCCCGACACCCATTTTCAAGTCCTAGGCGGGACCCATTCACCATGGGTGGAAAGTGAGCCCCCTTGGCTCCAAATTCAAAATATTTTAAATTTCCTTTTGGTTTTTTATTCAAAATCACTTGATGTCGGCCTGTGATGAGGTATGAATAGGTTACTAAGGAAAAATAATGTATAAATAAGTTTTTTCACATCCATTCTAACCCCCATTCATCAAGTTCACTCATTTGCTTATCCACTGAAGCATTCAAGCATCTTACAACATCAAATCAAGCACTATTCAAGTATTTTGGAGGATCCATTGATACCACTTCAAATTTTCATCAACAAGGGTTTGGTAAGTTGATAGCATTTGCATGTTGTTTGTTTATCATTCTCTTGCATTTTATTATTTTATTAAGGGTTTGATTACCAAAGTGGGGTTTGACCAAGGAAACCCCTATTTGCTAACCCTCAACCATTTTTCCCCTCTTGCATGTGTGTTTGCAAACCTAGGTATGCAAATTTCACAAGCATTTATGTGATTGAAGATTGGTTAACAAGTCAACTAGGTGCTTCAAGTCACATCAATCATATTTCAAGTTTGGAGAAGGTATTCTATATGTCTCCTGTAGAATTAACTTTGGCAACCCGACAAGCAGACATTTCCAAATCTGGCATTGTAGAGTTGTCTCTTGATTTCTCAAGATTTTGGGAGAGGAATAATTTTCCACCAGTGGTGAATGAGTCCCACCTTAAGACTAAAAATATATTTTTTCTCAGATTTTAGATCCCAACACTGAGAAACTTGCATCCGATGGTTTTTCACCAGGAGTAGGACTAATTTGCCACCATGGGAAAATGAGTCCCACTGTTGATTTTTTAGTAATCTCAAAAAACATTCAAGACATTCTAGATTCCTCAAATCTTTCCCAAGTGCACTTTGATTCAGCCTTTCTCTTTCTGTTTTGCATTTATTCATCTTTTAGTTCATTGTTTGCATATCATAATGTGTTTTGAAATATAGTTTAAATCTTAGTTTTGCATTCATAATCATTCATTTAAATCACTTAATTTCATTTAGAGCACTTCATTTAGCTTAGATAACATCATACATAACATAATTTGAATGAACCCCTTTGGATTTTTCGCCCTACCTCTCTCCTTTTAGGTGAAAAATCCTAGAAGAGCTAGAGAAGTGCATTGGTGGCAAAAATCTATGTTTTAGCGAGTTAAACAAAACCATAAATTTATTCGAAGAATGATTATTATTTCCACATGAATCATTGTCCAAGGAGAATCAAAAACTAAAATTTAGAAATTTTGATCAGAGGGAGAAGAATCCCCTCTAGAGTAGCAAACAAAAGGAATAGTTGACACTTTAGGTGAAGCATATGAAACCAATCCTAAAACCATAGGATTTATAGCATCCAAAACAAGGGCAGAAAGAGAAGCAGTAATAACAACATTAGGAACAACCATAACTAGAGATCGCCCCGCAGTATCCATAGGAAGAGCAACATCGACCATATTTGATTCTTGTGATACAAAAGGAACCTACAAAGGAGAGTTTGTAGGAGCAGCAGAAGTATCATTAATATTATTTTTTCTCATAGAAGGAAAAGGAGGCCTTGATTCTTCATCAGAAGAATCAAAATCAGTAGCAGGGTGTATTGTTAAGTTCTCACGAAGTGAGTTCTTCCACCAAGTAGAAGAGGAAATAGTGTGGGAGCCATAAGAATAGTCACAGGCCAAGTGACCAACATCAAAATAGCATCTATAGTGAAATGGAAGACCCTCGTAATCCACCATTTGAGACCATGACCAATCATTAACCTGCAAAACTACCTCACCAGGTAGAACCTTTGAAAGATCAACCTCCACAAGGATCCTAGCAAAGGAGGTATGAGTAAAATTATTGGAAACCTTATCCACTCTCAAGAATCTACCTATAGCATTACCGATGCCCTCATAGGTAGAGGAGCACCAAAACTATAA
>VDFB02136111.1:0-26385 GCA_007258455.2 Sequoia sempervirens
TGCAAAATATTCTTGTCCCGGTAAAATCTCCTACCTTCCATTGATAAGCCAGTCACCTCTACGATAAGATCTTCATCAATGGTAATATCCCTACCATACAAACTCACCATGTGACCATGCTAGGTAGCCACAAACTCCTTAGAGATAGAGGATTTAAAACCCTTTAGTCTCTCCAAGTAAGGAGTAACACTCCCTCTCTGCAAAATTTTATAAACTTTGGGATTAGCCTTGGTATCATCACAAGAGAGCGGCTCCATTCAACACCTATCCCCACCCATCATCGAGAGACTTGCAAAGCACTCACAGGACAAGGCAAAGACAATAGTCACAGAGCTACCCAGAAAGCATGTGAAGAAATCCAGAATAGTTCAAAAGGAGATAATGCAACGGACTCTAAAAAAAATCCGCTGAGAGAAGCCACAAATTCCAATGATCATAATCTATGCGATAAGTTTCATCATACTACAAAATTCATGATTCCCACGCAAGCCCAAAAATAAGGAGGTGGGAAAAGTAGAAAAATTAATGCCAATCATTAATAATAACACGATTAAATCAATTGGAAGGACTTCATCCTACCTCCACGTTTTAGCCGAAGACACACCATAATTCGCTAGCCAATCAACCACAACATTTGCTTCCCTATATGCATGGGAAATATAAATTTCTTCAAACTCCCCACAAAATGAAATAGCATCCACAATAAAATTATTAATGGACCAAGAAAGGGGAATTCCTTTCTTAAAGAAATTGATAATACTCAAGGAATCACCTTCAATCCAAAGTTTAGAGATCCTCAAATTGACCATTATGTGTTGATTTGGTAAATATTTTCATTATTTATTGCCACGCCTTAGAATTTAAAGCCATCCAATGTGTATTAATTCATAAGTGGGAATCTAGAATTCATATAGACAAACTGAGAGCACAAGTCTAAATCATTTTAGGAACATTTCACTTTAGATCACTAAAATCTACATCAAATTGATCTAAGATATGTATGTGTGCTCAAGAGTGTTGTCTTTGTTCTTTGCACATGGCTATACATTTTCTCTAATTAAGGGAGTTGACCTACGAGAACACAACCCTTGCAATTCAAAAATCTCACCTAGAGGTATTCTCAATACCATTAGTCCTTATAAAACAACAAATATTAGAGATACAAGAGACATTTATTCCAACAATCTATAATTCCTTAATGTGCATTAGGTTAATACCATGTAATACACCTGATCAATATTGCATATGTAGATTCAACAAAAAAAATATTTAATGATTGTTACAAACTTAGGATATTCCTCAAATTATGAGCACTGATTATGCCACCATTAGTGAGTGGAATATGTGCAACATCAAACTATTGTGCTTCATTATAATTCCCACAGTGAGGTGTCTAATAATTTTCTATTTAATTTTTACATAATTTATTACAAATTTTATCTTTCACAAATTGGATTAATTAATCTAGGTTAGTTGTGTCGAACATCTATGTGCATTCATTTAATAATCTAGATTAGCATTACAAAATGTATCTTTCCTTTGCACTATTATAATGGCAAAATTTGTCTATTTCCCATTTAGTTTAGTGCCCATTTTGGAAGAATGTATTAATACATGTACATATTGACAAGTGGTATGATCTTGTGCAAAGTAGGGCTCATTCACCGATCCTTTACCTATTTGCATACACACATTTCCATATATTTATTATCCTCATATACACACCTATATATGTTTACCCATTCCCAAGCATGTTATAATTATTAAGCTTATTGTACATAAACCCCGATATATTTGTTATCCAGTTGGGTTTGACAAGTTATCCATGTTGGGTCATTTTCATGGTCATGGACTTGACATTAGATTTTTTTAAAATTTAACTTATTTTTTGGCCAATTGATCCCCTTTATTTTACTTGAGTTGACGAAGTACATACATTACAATATTTGATGCTATGTGCTAGTGTTTAGAGACATCCAATGCATTCATTTTAAAGATTAAGGGAACAACAAGGAATAGCAAGATATTATTTGAGTATCATTTGCATTCAAGGACAAAATACTTCATTTGATTTACTAAAAGGAATCTAGTTCTACTTGTTCCTTCTAGAAACATGTACATGATTAAAAAGTGTTATTTTTCATCATTTTCTTAATTTTTCTCCAATACACATTATTATAATTGTTACATTTTTATCCAAATTAATTATGTTTCTCCCCACTTTCTTCATATAATCTATCAACTTTGAAAGATGTACAAATTTAATTCGACAAAAGTTCTCACTTTCTCCCCACTTTATTAAAGTCTATCCACTTTGAAAAAACATTTTAAAATACAGATTTAGCTTTCACGAAAATTATTTTCTACTAACCCACTTTCTCCCCCATTTGTTAAAGTACATTCAACTTTCCAAACATAGAACTTTTTTCAACTCATAAATATTATCTGCAGCTAAGACTTGGAACCAAAGACCTTAAGTGCTCTGTTTTAAAAATTTAGAACTTTTTTAAGCTGCTCTTTAGGAAAACTGAAGTACTTCTAACCCAAACGGGTAAAATATTGCCCTGCTAATATAAAATTTAATTTTGCTTTCTGACTTTCCCCTGCCTCTCTGGTTCATTGTGTGGCTTGTGTTCTTACACCTGTTAAATCATGAACTTAGTGCAAGTAAACCAGACAATTGCATGGTTGAACAGCCAACAGGTTGCTGCCAATGCTGTGTTTAACGTGGTGATATCATTTACAGTCGCAATTGCACTCATTCTCCTCATCAGTGTAGACACGGTGAAAGCATTGAAGAGCAGAGCTCATTGGATTCCTGGTGATATTCTTGTTCTCAGCGCTCTCACAATTCAGATCCTTGACTTGCTTAGTAGCCACCAAAGCGCTCTACTCAAACAGTCATTTGATAGGTTATATTTAGAAAGAGTAGACTTGTGGATGATACATAGCAGTAGAGTGATGTTGTGCGTGCTGGTGGGATATTTGCTACCAGGGATGGCACGTCGTGACTCAGAAAACTTTTGGGGCAATTTGTCTGCCCTGGTGATAGCTATCTTCCTCGAAATGACCTCTGAATTGTATGCTGTGGTTCATATTAATAACATGTCCAAGACTAAACCTACTTCATCTTCGCTTTCATTGTTAAACCCATCTTCACCTTCATCATCTGATTCACCCTCCTACATGGGGACATGGGAGCTTAATTGGATGGGTTTTGGCTCTGGTGTGTACTTTGCTTCCACTTCCCTAATATCCATCTGTCTCATATTGCTAATTCTTCTTCTGGGCTGCGCTTATGTGGGCAGTAGAGGCATCGAGAGTATTCTGGCTCAAAAAATCCCTCTAATTCTTTCAGGAAAACATGCTTCTCATTCAGATTGTAGCCTGGCAGAGGAGGTGCAAGGGTATTCTTGGCAGAGGGTTGAAGATGAAGTATTTAGGTCATATATTATTGCTCGTGCTTATTCCCCTGAATTTATCATTGCCAGATCCGCATTGAGCTCCAGTGTGGCATCCATAATCACAATTGAAATTGTAGTATCAGTTGTAGGATGGGTTGTGGTGAGCCCAAAACATACAAATATATGTGATGATCTATTGGATCTGTTTAAGACCATGATAGTCATACTGCAATGTGTGTTCATTGCCATAGGATGGGTTATAATTGGATGGAGATGTTGTACTGCTGCGGGGTATTACAGAAGATGGCAATCTAAAACCTGGCGCGAGGGATTTTGGATGGAGGATTTTTGGACAAGGTACATTATTGAGCTGCTGCAATCCCATGAACCCCAGCTGCCCCAAGCCAAAAGGCTGGATGAGAAAATTAAAAAGCTCATTGCTAGCCAGCCGTTCAAGGTAAACTTGCCAAATATATTACTGTATATGGCTCTGAAGCTACAGTTGGTCATGGTCTTATTTAGCAAAGTCTGTTGGTTCATCTCTATCAGCATCTTTCAGAACAAATATATGGATAAATTAATTTCCAAGATGTTAGCAAAGCACTTAGATGATGTGGCTAAAGAATATTTAAAATATCAGAAAGTTTTGGATGGTTTAGAGATGTTGAAGGAGACACCAGAGAGCCTATGGATAGCTAATAGGAAGTCCATTGCAAAAGCAAAGGAACTTATCTTGCAAGGTAATCAAGATGGAGAAAGTAGCTGCCAAGGCCTGATTCAGTTTTTGGTGAGGAGAAAGACCCCTCAGGGTGTAGGTGTGAACTGTTTGGATCCTGAAAAGCCTCACATGGGATTCAAGTATTTATGCAAGATTAGTCCAAAACCATTAGAGGTGGAAAAGCATTTTATGGGGGCAAACAAAAGATCTTGGAAAATGACAGCAGTGTCACTTATAAGCATCTCAATCCACCTCTCTTTGGTTTATGCTGAACAAGATGATGAAGCTTGCACTTCTGGTGATTTTCCGTCTCCTAAAAGAGTAAAGGATTTGTTGGAGGCATACTCTGAGGCATGGGAAATCATTACTTTTGTTGAGGAGACCGAAGCAGGGGCAGACCCTATCCTGAGCCAAGCAGCAGATAAAATTTTCTATTCTCTCAAAGCTAAATTGGAAAAGCCTAGTCTTTCTACCAAAGTAACTCCTAAATCTGCAGCTTCTGCAATAAATGAGCTTGCAAAAGAAAGCAAAATGAGAACAGAGCCTCCTGTTACCTATGAAGAAAAGGCCCAGGAAACCGAGGATTTGGAGACAGATGCTGTCCGTTGGTTCAGAGCAGGAGGTAATGATTCCATAGATTGGAAAGCAGCAGCAGCGGGCAACGCCATCTATAAATTGTGCAAGAGCATTGACTGTAGCTCAAACACCGACTTAGAAGATTTGCTAAATGAGATAGGGTGCTCGTTGGCAGATATTATATATAGTTGCATACACAAAGTAAAAGCTGCGTTGGTGTTAAGCTCCAGGAAATGGGCTCAAAATATGGATGAATATAAGATAGGGAGAGCACTTTATGTAGCAGGAAAGGCCAGGGCACTTATACAACAGTTGGAACATGCTCTTGCCAATGAAGAGTTGCAGGTGCCGAATAATACAGCTTATCCAGATTTAGAACCCAAGTCTATTAGCAGTCTGTAAACAAGTATTTGTGAATTTTGAACTTAGAAAGGCTTATTTGTTTTATGGGTCTTATAATATGCAAAATAGGGATAACCTTTGATTTTAGACTTCCACTCTAGCATGATATTTACTGTGGAAACTGTAGTATTTTGTGCGTTACAATTTTGTACATAACATGCTTTCATCTATGAATGCCTCAGTCTGTTGCCCCTGAGATTTTCCCTCTCTTCTGTTAGTCACATCTAACTGTGACATAAGAGGTCCACCTGAAACCAAGGGCTATACAGTTTAATATAAAACATATGCAGATTAAAGTTTGAGAAGATTTTGTAATCATATTCGTACTAATCTTTTTTTGAGATTTACTATACTTTCAATATTATTTCTTAGTTTTACAATCCAATCCATTAATATGGGCTTTGCATTGCTTACTTTCAAGGGCTATACTTTCAAGAGGATTTGAAATTTAAATATTTGTATTTAAAATATATATTTATTCATTTTTTTTAGTTTTACTATTCATTAAGTTGGTCTTTGTACTGTATATTTTTTAACAAAAGATTTGAGTTTTTTCTTTTAATCAGAATAATGTTACAGAATTATTTCTTAGTTTTACAATTCATTAATATGGACTTTGCATTGCTTACATTTTTAGCAGAGGATTTGAATTATTTTTCTTTTAATCCGAATAGCTCTACAGAATTACGTCAAATATTTGTACTAAAAAATGAATTTTTTTTTTTTTGCTTAGTTTTACTATTCATTAAGCTGGACTTTGTACTGCCTACATTTTTTAACAAATAATTTGATTTGTTTTTTTCTTTTAATTTGAATAACACTACAGAAATACATCAAATATTTGTACTTAAAATATAACCTGTTTTTTCTTTTTCTTAGTTTTACTATCAATTAAATTGGACTTTTTCTGCCTACATTTTTCAATAGAAGATTTAAATTTCTTTTTCTTTTGTTATAATTTGAATAGCACTACATAGCTACATCACATATTTTACTTAAAATATGAACTATTTCCTTTTTATTAATTTTACAATTAATTATGTTGAACTTTGCACTGCCTACATTATTCAACAGAGAATTAGCAATTGTTTTTCTTTTAATTTAAATAACATTTCAGAACTGTGTCAAATATTTGTAGCTGAAGTATGAACTTTTTCTTAGTATTAGGGTTTGTGTTACAATTCAATCAAGGTTAGGATTAGAGTCCAAGTATAGTTAGGGTTTAGTTGAGGTTTTTTTAAAGTTTAAATATAGTTAGGTTTCAATTAATGTCTTATATGTTGCAATTGTAATTGCTACTAACATATATAAGGTTAATAATCTTAAAAAAAAATAGAGAGATAGCTTTACTCAAACCCTAACTCTAATTTTATCTCTAAATCTAATACTAATTATAAAATTGACTCTAATTTTGATTGTAATCCTGATCCTAACCCTATTTCTAGCCCTAACCCTAAACATCCTAACTCTAACACTCATTGTAACTCTATCTCTAACCCTAAGCTTAACCCTAATTCATTTAATTCTATGTTTAATTATCACAAAAACTAACCCTAACCTTAAACCTAACTATAGCCTAAACCCTAACCCTAACCGTAAATCTAACCCTAACCTTACCCCTAAACCTAATACTAATCATAACCATAATCATAACCCTAATTTTATGTCGTACTATAATCATAACCCTGATCCTAACCCTAAGCCTAATCTTAACTCTAAACCTATCCCTGACCTTAATTTTAGGTGTAATCCTAACCCTAAACATATAACCCTAAATAGGATTAAGGTTACAATTAGATTATGATTATAGTTGACATAAGATTAGGGTTAGGGTTCAGGTTTAATAGGGGTTAGCATTAAGGTTATATTAGGGTTAGGGTTATCATTGAATTACCTGGTTAGTGTTCACTTAGAGTTACAATTAGGGTTAGGGTTAAATTAGGGCTACAATCCAATTATGACTATTATTCGAGTAGGGTTTGAGTTAGGGTCATTTAGAGTTGAATTTGGGTTAGGGTTTAATAAGGGTCAAGGATATGGTTTAGGTTCTATTAGAGTGAATTTGAATTAGGGTTTAATAAGGGTCAAGGTTATGGTTAGGTTTCAGTTAGGGTCAATGTCAAGGTTATGATTCAATTAGGGTTAGGATTAGGGTTCAATTAGGATAAGAGAATTAGGATGATGGTTAGTTTTATGGTTAGGGTTCAATTAAGGTTTAGGGTTAGCTTTAAGGTTCAAATATAGTTCAATTTTAATCATGGTTCAACCAGGGTTAGGGTTAGGATTCAATTAGCATGCAATTAGGTTTCTAGGGTTCAATTACAGTTAGGCTTAGGAATAAAGTTCAATTAGTGTTGGAATTAGGGTTAGAATCAAGGTTTAATTAGGTTGGGATGACAATTTAATTAGGATTAGGGTTTGATTAAGATTAGGGTCCAATTATTTTGATGGTTTAATTGGGGTTAAGGTTTAATTAGAGTTGAAATTAGGATTAGATTAGGATCAAGGCTCAATTAGAGTTATGGATAAGGTTTAATGAGGGTTAGGGTTAGGGTTTAATTAGGGTTATAAGATAAATTTTTAAGTTAAGGTTATAACTAAATTCTAATTAGGGTTCAAATAAGATTAAAGTTATGGATCAATTAGGATTAGCATTTAGGTTTAATAGGGGTTACTGTTTAATTAGGTTTAGGGTTTAAATATAGCTAGGGAGGATTAGATTTCAATTATTGTCAAAATTAGGGTTATAATCAACATTCAATTAGGTTAGGGTGGTAATTTAATTAGAATTAGGGCTCAATTAGGGTTAGGGTTATAGCTAGGGTTCATTTAGGGTTAAATTAAGCTTGAATTATTTTAGGTTTAGACTTTAATTTGGATCAGGGTTTAGTTAGGGTTAGGGTTAGAGCTAAGGTTAAATTAGAGTTAGGGTTAGGGTCAATTAGGATTATAGGATAAATCTTCAAATTGAGGTTATAATTAAATTATGATTACAACTCAAATAGGATTAGGGTTAGGGTTCATGATTATTAGGGTTAACATTAAGGTTATATTAGGGTTAGGGTTAGCATTGAATTAGGGTTAGTTTTTCTTTAGGGTTGTGATTAGGGCTATGAATATATTCTAAAATAAACACTAATTTTAATTATAACCCTAATTGTAAACCCTATTTCTAACCTTAAACCTAAACCTAAACCTAACTGTAACATTAATTATAACTTTAAACCTAACCCTAACCCTAATTCTAAAACTAACACTAATTCTAACCTAACCCTAACCCCATCCATAACCATAACTGTAACCCTAACCCTGACTCTAATTATGTCTCTAAACCTAACCCTTACCCTAACCCTAATTCTTATGCTAACCTTAATCTTAATCCTTACTCAAATCATAACTCTTACCCTAATTTAATTTTTAGACCAAACCCTAACCCTAATTCAATCTCTAACCCTAAATAAACCCTAGCTCTAACCATGATTAAACTCTATCCCTAAATGAACCCTAGATCTAACATAACCCTAACCCAAATCTTGATGCTAACCCCAACCCTAGCTCTAACCTAACCCTAACCCTAATCCTAACACTAATCCTCATCCTTATCCTAATCCTAATACTAACCAAAATTGTAACCCTTATCCTCATCCTAATCTTAATACCAACCATAATCATAACCCTAATCATAACCTTAATTGTAACCCTAATCCTCATCCTAATTCTAACCACAACCCTTCATCTAACCCTAACCCTATCCTTAATCCTTAATACTAACCACAATTGTAACCCTTATCCTCATCCTAATCCTAATACTAACCATAATCATGACCTAAATTGTAACCCTAATCCTCATCCTAATTCTAATCACAACTCTTCATCTAACCCTAACCCTACCCTTCATCCTACTTTCATCTCTAATCATAACCCTAACCCTAATCTTCATACTAAAAAGAATCATAGCCCTAACCTAACCCTAACCCTAACCCTAACACTAATCCTCATCCTAATCCTAATCCTAACCCTAACTCTAATCCTAAGTGTAACCCTAATCCTCAATCCTAATCCTAATACCAACCCTAACCCTACCCCCAATCCTAATTTTATCTCTAATCCTAACCTTATCCCTAATATTGATGCTAAACCCAACTCTAAATCTAACCTAACCTTAACCCTAACACTAACCCCAACCCTAATCCTAATTCTATCTTTAATCCTAACCCTAATCTTGATGCTAAACCTAACCCTAGCTCTAACCTCACTATTCCCAACCCTGATCCTAATTCTATCTCTAATCCTAACCCTAACCCTATTCCATATATTAACATTAAATCTAACCCTAATTCTAATTTTATGTCTAACCCTAGCCATAACCCTTACCCTAACCCTAATATGGATGCTAACCCCAACCCTAGCTCTAACCTAACACTAATCCTCATCCTCACCCTAATCCTAATACTAACCACAATCGTGACCCTTATCATCATCCTAATCCTAAAACTAACCATAATCGTAACCCTAATCATATCCTTAATCATAACCCTAATCCTCATCCTAATTCTAACCACAACCCTTCATCTAACCCTAACCCTACCCTTAATCCTACTTATATCTATAATCACAACTTGAACCCTAATCTTGATGTTAATGAAAACCCTAGCCCTAACCTAACCCTAACCCTACTCATCCTAATCGTAAGCCTAATAATAACCCTAACCCTAACCTTAAAGCATAACCCTAGCCTTAAGCATAACCCTAATCCTCATCCTAATCCTCAAACTAACCCTAACCCAACCCTAGCACTAACCCCAACCCTAATAGTAATCCTAATTCTATATTTAACCCTAACCCTAATTTTGATGCTAAACAAAACCCTAGCTCTAACCTAACCCTAACCCTAACACTATTCCCAACCCCGATTCTAATTCTATCTCAAATCCTAATCCTAACCCTAACCCTAATCCTAACATTAAATAACCCTAATTCTAATTTTATGTCTAACCTTAGCATAACCCTAATCCCGATTCTAACTCCAACCCTAGGGTATGTGCAAGATCATCATGGAAAAAACAGGCCCTTAAGTGGCAAAAAATTCAGAAAAATTAGAGTTAGGCAATTTGACATAAAAATTTGAATAACTTATCTATATTATTTCAAAAATATGTAAGAATAGAATCTGTAGCAAATTGAATGAAGTTTCTAAACTACTAGGCTTGTTTAAAAAAAAAAATCTATTTGGTGAAAATTTGAAATTTCAATGCACTAGTACTTAAATTTGGGGAAAAATAAGTAGGTGTTTGTCCTAACCACTTTGACCACAATAAAATGATAATTTTTTATAATATTTTAGATATAAGTAGAGGACTCATGTCCCTATGTGATGTATATTTTTTTGTAATTTTTTTCCAAGTAAATAATAATTATGAATTTTTTATTACAACTTTTAAAAAATATAAAAAATTGTATGTCTAACCACCTTAACTTGGTAAAAAATTTATGAAATTCAATTTTTCTTTTTTTAATCCTATAGTATGTGAAGCACAAAATGTGATGCATCTTTTGGATTAAAAAAATGTGATACCATTCGAAAGCTATAGATGTATTTCAATCAACCTATCAATCAGGACTTTAGTCATAATTCAAATAGAAAATGAATAATAATTACTTATTAAATTCAAAATAAGGCATAATTTATATTGGTGGAAAGTTGAAAATATCCTTTAAAAACCCCTTTTGTTTCATCAATTTTGGGTAAAAAAAAAGTCATCAGCCACATACCCATCATGATCCTGCACATACCCCTAACCCTAACCCTAACCCTAATTATAATGCTAACCTAATTCGTAATCCAAATTCTATCTCTAACCCTAACCCTAATCCTAATCATAATCCTAACACTAACCCCAACCCTAACCCTAAATATAACCCTAAGTTTGAACCTAACCCTAACCCAAACCCTTACCCTCATCCTAAATAATTTAAAGTTTTCCATGTTGTGTCGTGAATGCTACTAGCATATAGATATTAAATTAATTTAATATATATAAAATACACTGAGAGATATCCTTCTTGAGGCACCTATTACACTTTTATATGAGAAATTGATTTACAAATAGGTGCCTCGAGAAGGATATCTCTTGGCGTATTTTATATATATTAAATTAATTTAATATCTATATGCTAGTTAGTAAGAGACAAAATGTATGTTAGTTGTGTAATTATTATTGGTAAATATTATTGACATAGGGTTAAATTGTTAAAGTTTAATAATTATCATCACATTCTTTGACTTATAGAATTTAACATTAACAATAACATTAAAGTAATTCCTCATTAATATTAATATTAATGCAAGCTAATACTAATTTATTTAAAAGAAATTTGTAGTGATGCTATATAATTGTTACCTAATTTTTAGCTTTTAGCTAAAATCAGGTAACTTAGTGTTTGTTCTTTTCATGTTGTTTAAATATTTAAAAGATAAACCATAAAACTGCTAGTTTCAATATGCATGAAAGAGTGATTGTCAAATGAAGTAGATTACATTTTGTCATTTCAATGTTGCAATTACAAAAAATGAGAAAGAGAATCATATATATACAAATATAGTCTTTTATTGATAATCCTGAAGTGTACATGTTCCTCACAAGCCAAGGGACTAACTCTCTTATTCAATGAAAATATGAAGCAATTCATACATGAATAAGTAGAGGAAAAAAAAATGTGCATATAAGAATGGAACCAGTCATTGCCTAAGAATAACTAGTTACGGGTTTCCCGACTGCTCTGCTGCTGCTGCCCCAAGCTACTTGTGTCCTCCCCAGGCCCATAGTGCCCCTCACCCCTACATCTGAAAAATCAATGATATTAGAGTGAGGCTCTAAGCAATGAAATATTCAATCCTTACATACACACCTACCTATGCATGTATAAACTGATCCATAAGTGCATTAAATAAGCATGCAAACCTTGGATGTCTTGGAAAACAACAAATTCATCAAACACATCTAACATATGCATTTATTTTCTAACTATTTTCTTCATGTGTAGATTTAGGACAAGTCTAGTTACTATTCCGATTCAGATTAGATACAACTTGTGGGTTAAATGTGGCTCCCATAAGGGTAGAGTTAAGTACATGTGCTTTGAAAGAAAAAGGAAATTGAGCAACTTGACCAAAGATTTATCTATTATCAAATTCATTAAATCAATATGGAATCACACCAGTTGATCAAATTTCATTATTAGATTCAAAAGATGCAACATATTATGCTGATATGTCCTTCAATCTTCTTAAGAAGATCCATGATATGTTAATAAAGGAAGTGACTTCATAGATGCATCAAGTTCAATTATGGATCTTTTGAACAATGAGGAAGCATTTCAAGATGTTGTCAAGCTCCTCTCACCATAACCCTATTGGGTAGTCACACATCACATAGGAAGGTGAGCTTTTAGGTCACCCACATATGTGACATGTGGTTGTCCAATAAAGTTAAAATGAGGAGATTGTGTGTATTTATTACATATAACAAAAAGAGAGAAATGGTTGAATCAAGGTCATGATACAAGTACAAGGACAACACCTTTGCAAAAGCTACAAGAGGCAAATGGGATTAATAGTGTTCATTCATAGGTCTAGTTGTGGAAATGAATGCAATAAGTGAAGCTCATTATCATTGATAAGGATAGTAAATAATGAATGCTATAATGGTATCATGAAGGAAAGTGGTGATAAATGGAGCAAATGAGCCATGTTTCACCTTGGTGGAAAATGAGGAACTATGATATGCGCCATGCAATGAAGAGTACAACCAACTAACAATGAACATCAGATGCATATACATCAAAGAAATTATAGGTTGACAAGTATGGGGAAGTATTCAAAATAGAGCATAATTGTTTTAATGGCAAAGAAACATGGCCATCTATTTTTCTGCCCTCATAAGTGAGGTGAATGAAAGTTATATGTTGTCTTTTAGATTGAGAACATGCTAAGCTTGAAGGAATTCCAAGCATGTCAAACAGGACAACAACAAAAACAAAATCTGAAGTTGCACAAGGCTCTATTCAAGGCCTTCTCAATCAAACATTAGACAAACAAGTTGCCAAATAACATTCAATGCATGATGGTATAACGAAATGCACAAAAGGCAAAGACATCAAGAAACGTCAACTCTAGTTGACACAGATATATGCATATTATAAACATGTCATTACAAGAGGTTTATGACAACAATGGAACCCTCATATGATGTGATCAAGATACAATTGCTATGCCATAACACAAGGAACAAGGGTTTATTATTCTCTATACTCCTATGTTAATGATTGAGCAAGTTGCCAAATGGTTTCCTTTGGAAATGATGCCTCTAATAATATTACAAAGAAAAGAAGAGCCTTGATAATAAAGATGGTAGTGGTCTTCATTGAATTAGAGGAGCTCATGAAAGTCAGTTGTTGAAACCATCATGAATCATGGTGCTTTAGTGAACAAAGACTAGGTGAATGAATATGTGCAGTGCCATTGAAGGTTATAGATTTATCTTCATGATTATCTATGAACTTGAAAAAACAAATCAACAGTGAATGCAAGGTGCAGTCATTACACAAATGCAAATAATTCTTACAGTCTTGCTTTGTGTTGCATTATGAAGACTTTGAATCAACAGCAGCATTATGACTACATAAAGTTCAGAAATAAACATGATTATCAAAGGATATGAAAATGTAGTCCATTCACAACAAGGTCAGAGTACAAGTAAAAGACAACCAGTATGACCAAACCTTGGCATTTCATCCACCAATGTGAAGAGCTATTGCATGAGAAAGCAACCTAAATTACAAAGATTTACTTGTGCAAAGAAACAAATTTCAACACTGGTAATGTTTGCATGTTAAAGAGTTGTCAAAGGAGAAAAGAACCCAGCTGAAGGAGTGCATTTCATTATTGGTTTCTTGCATTCTAATGCAAGTCTACATTCATGATTCATTTCATAGTGAATATCATCAATAAATGAAAAGCATAAGTTTAAAGTTCAAACATTGTGAATATCTACTACAATGAGGATAATAAGCTACAAATTTATCTTCATTTTGCCTATGCATTTGAAGGACAGTCAAGCATGAATGACTTATGAGGTAATCCATTATATGTATCATTGTGCTAAAGTTGCATACAGTAATGATTTGTCAAGTGTTGAAGCTAATGCAGAGGTTACCATGAGTGTTGTGAACATGAAGAGGTAGCATCATTAAAGGAGTATGGTATTCTCAAAAGAATGAAATGCAGAAACTATTCACAATGATAAACCCCCTTTGGGGTTATTTCTTTTAAAGATAGTCTACATAAATAAAATGCATTACAAAAAGCAATTTAGATGCTCATTGGGAAAAGCTTATTTTGCTATAGTTTGAAGTTTTATAAACTTCTTTGTTGATAAGGATGAGGAGAGGATTCCAATATAAACATCAACTCAAGTTTTGGTGCAACAAAATGATAAAAATGACCATGATAAGATGATGGTCTATAATAATAAGAGCATGAAATGCCTACATGGGTGAAAATATCAAATTAACACAAATCTAGCTTGATGAGTTAGAATGAAGGCAACTTCAATGATGTGGGACAACAAGATTTACAATTCAATGAAAATGCTAATGAGGATTCATGGTCATATGGAATTTGTAACTCTTTACATGAAGAGGAATGTGCATGCACCATGGAGAGATACAATGGACCATCTCATGTAGTTGATTATTCAAAGCAGACACTGTGTAGTGGCATTGAACCATATTTTGAAAAAATCTGATGTTGTTTTCAATTAAAAAAATACTAATATGGGTTCACCATGAAAATCTGAAATGGAAATGGCAATATGGTGAACATTCTACAAGAATAAAAAAATGAAATGCCATTCCATGCATTATGACAGGTCGTGGTGAAGATTGGTCTTTTTCTACAAAATATGGAAAACCCACTTGGGTTTTTTTTAAAATGGAGCCACATTGCTATTTTCTATAGGAAAGTGGAATAAACTTGCAAACTCATCTACATTTTTTGCAACAAATCTGAGCTTTTCAAGAAAATCAAGAAACCCAGTTGGGTTCTTTAACAAACAGTGGCAGATTCCTAGAAATACATGCTACAGGAAAACCCAAATAGGGGTTTTTACAATCATAGTGAAATGAAGCAGAATTTGTGAATACAAGAAAAACCCAGTTTGCGAAAATGGAGGTCGATTCCACAACAAGTGCTTTCTTCTTCTACGTTCCAAGAAACCCATCTGGGTTATTAATATTTGTTAATGCAAGGAAAAAGCCAAAAGATAACATGGGGTTTTAGAGAGAAGCAGAGCCACATAAAAAATTGCATCATTTTCTGTTCATGGCCGCGACCAAGATTTTTCCTCCATAAAAACAATAGAAAAACAACAATGAAGTGTTCTTATTATCAAATACAAAAAACAAAAGCATTTCATGCTTTTTCTCAAGATAGAAATGAAGCATGGGTTTTCTTTTTCTCAAAATCAGAATGGAATAAGTTTGGTGGGGCTTACTTAGAGCTTTCTTGCTCATTGTTTACAATATTCAAACTTTTCTTCCCACAGAATGCTTCGTTTAAGTTCTCATAATGGCTGTAATGAAGGAGAGCAACAATAGAAGAGAGAAATGACATATAAAGTGGTTAGAAAATACTACAGGCCGTGACTGTTTGCTCACAGTGGTTTCCAAAATATGTGAAAAAACACATTTTTTGCTAAGAAAACCAATTTACCTGCTCTTACGGGCTTCTTTTCATGAGAAATTATCAAAAAAATTGAGAGAATCAGCCAAAGATAGCACCATTTTTTTATGTTTTTTCCAAACCCCATGGCGGCAGAACCTTGCTCCAGATTTTCCAAGTGATAAAATGATGGTGTTTTTTTCCATTGTTTGGGTGTTAATGTAAGGGTTTGACCCTTGAGTGCCGATGGGATTTTTTATCCCATGTTTTTTAAAATCAAACAAATGGTAAATGCAACGGGGGCCGAAATATGTGCGTTCTCACTAAGGAATTTTATTCCTTAGGGATTTCTTCCCTTTATTTTAACTTGTGCTAAGCCCTCAATTTGCAAATGGAGTGTGGCATGCAACAAGTATATGCTTTTTTTTTACCTCAACATCACATGACTTGGAATATGCTTTCCAAGGGGTTTGGAGGTCAACATTTTGACTAGGTATGTTGGAGACTATAATGCCTTTGCAAACATGTGTTTTTCCATGTGTGATCAAGAATGCAGAATGAGGTAGGTTGATGGTCAAGTGCCTTCGAAACTTTTGGGGACTTTTAAGATATGATATTATATGTTGCATTTGTTTTCAATTTTTGAAAATATCATGTAAGTGATTTGAAAATCACTTTCAGTTTGCTTTTAAATGCAAATGTAATACATATTAATGGTGGGGTCCTTTGACTTGTGCTTAATTGTAAAGTGAATTGTTAAGTGATGTTTTATGAATCACTTAACAAGGTCATTATCTTTAATGTTTTTAAAAGCCACGTGTTTTCAAAAAACACACATATTGCATGATGGAGAATGTGGTCAAGTCTTGTATGAGGACCAATGATGACTTGCAAAAATGTGAGATGTGTGGGATGCTGTTTTGACTGATTTTGGTTGAAAGGAGGCCAACTGGAGGCATTTTTTGTCACATTTTTGGGGTGACTATTGACTTGGCCTAATTTTTCTTCATGTGGAGGGCATTTTAGAGAGTTCGAGAATGTTCTTTTTGGATTTTTTTTGTTTTATCCAACTAGAATCTTCTAGAAGCACTTGTGTGGGAGGTTTTGGTGGGTTTTGGCTTAAGTATGTTCATTTTGAACATTGGAGGGAGTTCTTTCTTTTCCAGCAGGAGGATAGCTTACTTTCTTGGAGTTATTTTCATGGAGCTGTATTGTAACTCAGATAGACCTAATATGTACAGTAAGCACTTTTTATTAATAAATTGGAGCATTTTATCTTCTCTCTTCATGTTTTACGGTATGCCATTAATGGTTGATCAGTCTGTTTTCTGAAAAGTCATCTTTCCTTGCAAACTTGTCTCGTGTTTCTTGCATCCATTTGACATAAAATGTATGTTTATAGGTTATAAGTTGTGTTGTTTAGTGGTGTTATAGACTGTGAAATCTTATTTTCCTTTTAAAAACGTTGTTACAAACCTCCTTATAAATTATTGATGTGAACTGCATTGGAAAGTGAGTTGTATGAGTTAAGCTTTGAGATATTAATTTGAATGTGTAAGGCTATTAATAGGTCTAGGTTGTTTTGGTGCATCACCTTAAGTTCTTTTCAGCATTAGGTTTATTTTTTGCAAATTCTTACCCTTATCTCAGAGATATATAGTTAGGTGGCATCAAAAGGGGAAGCCAACCTTTATCACTGGAGGTCTGGTTTCAAACAGGTTACCCACAACCTAAAAGCAGTCACATGTTAGTCCAAATCTACGAAGTTCACTCAAGGCTTAGCAAACAGGGTGCAGATTTGGGGACCTAACAGTTTTGGCATGCACGATGGGACTTCTAGTCATTTCAGATTAGAAGAATACATCAGTTTGTTGGTTTTGATGTGCAACTAGCAATTTTTATCCTTTTAAAGGTCACACCAACATATCTGGCAACTTCAAATGTGAAAACTTATAATAGATTAGTGTTGTAGCATATGAAAATAATTCAGACAAGGGGAAACTCTGTCCCATTAGATTATCTGCAACTTTCACCATCCCATAGGAGAGGTAGGCCAACAAAGAAAGCTGATGTTTCATCAAGAAAAATAGTTTCAACTCCACTAGCAGTGAGAGTTTTCAGCCCCATAAGGCAACAAAACTTGGTGTGAAACATGGTTGTTCCAAGAAACCAAGTTTTTGTGACATTTAATGGTGGTGTCCTACTTCAATTAGCTCAACATGACGATATTCCAATGGTTTCTCTTAAAAGTGTGCCATATTTTTTAGGTGAAGATTAGACTACACTAGTTGAACACATTAAAGACATTTCAAATATGTGTTCAGTGCATCATATAACTCAAGAAAATGTTGTCTTGAGGTTGTTAGCAGCATTGCTTAGAGGAAAAGCACTCAAATGGTTCAGGAGTTTAGTAGTTAATTCCATCAGAACATGGGATGAATTAGGAGAGGTGCTTTGTAATTAGTTTGAGGACAAGTATGATAACTTGTCATTGGAGGAGCAGCTGATCCATATCAAACAGGCTCCTCATGAATGGATGACGAACTTCAATTTCCATTTTCAAAGGACATGGAACAGAATTCCAGAAACTACAAGGCCTCCAGCTGAATATTCCTTTCTATATTTTTTGAGAGCCTTAAATAGTGAAGTGGTTGTTTTAATACAGTCCATGGGTGGAAACACTTTACCAATAGCTTATGATACAATTGTGAGAGAAAAAAACAACTTGATACAAGCTGGAAGGATTTCACCTTGGTATCTTATGCCATTTTCCCCTGATATTCAACCTCCTACAACTTTTCCAACACCTCAAATAGCCCCTTTACCAGCTATTGTTAACACAAAAATTGCTGCCCAAGGACCATCTCAAGAGTTGCAAGAAATTAAAAACAACCAATAGAAGATTGAAAATATACTTCAGACTTTTGGCAATGAGCTTGTAACCCTCAAAAAGCAGCAATTTCAAGGTTTCAAGCCTTGGCAGCCTCAAAATTAAGGTCAAGGACAACAATTTCAAGCTAACAAGCAGCCATATTAGGGAAATTTTCAAGGTGCACGACAAAATATGAATCCAAGGTCTTTTCAACCATACAATCCAATTCCAATTAGTGCAGCTAGAGATATGGTACCTATTCAAAACAACCTTGTAGCAGAATATGAGTGGTGCTATCCTTGCAGCCAGGCCCATAATCAAACTACATGTTTAAATGGTGTCATCAATCAAGCATTGATGGTTCAAATGTCTCAAGAGTGCAGGACATGCCTAATGGTGAATCATCCCAATAGCAGGAGCTCCTTGCAAATAACACAACTCTCCTGAATTGGAAAGGAGAGGAGTTTTGTGGAATAAACAATGATAGCTCTCTAATAGGAGCCAACACCCGAGCCAAAAAAAGAGCTTTTGAGGTTGGAAAAGCAACAAATAAAGACAAGGAAGTTGTTGGACCTTCCAATCCTCATGTAACACTAATGTTGCAAAGAACTTCACAAGGCATCAGTGGTGGACAGCTTGGGAATCAACCCCAACTAGCCCACTTGCAGATAGACCCTGATGTTGCAAGGACCCATCAAAAGGTAAACGTTGTCACACCCTTCAATATTATTGAATCCATGAAAAAGATGAATGTAAATATATAAATGTGGGATTCCTTATCTATCCCTAGCCAAAAGGACTTGTTACAATCTTCCTTAGTTGAAGTAGGTGTTTCAAATGATATATCAACAATTCAAACCAAGGTTGTCTTGAAAAATACACCCCAAGATAGCAGAAAACAACCAAGTAAGGATGTCAAACCACCCCCATTTTATGTGTCCTTGATCATAGGAGATAAAATAGTTCACAATTGCATGGTGGATTTAGGCGAAAGTAGTTCTGTCATGCCCAAACAAATTGCTGATAAGTTAGGACTGAAATATTAGCCTCTTGAGAAAGGAGTTGTTCAACTTGATGGGACAACCATTAACACTGTAGGTGTTATCAAAGGTTTAAGCATTACCCTACATGCTTGCTGTAGACACCTAAAAATAACCTAGGCCTACAAGCTCCATTTTTACCACTTTCGTCCTAGCATAATTATGACATTTAATTATGTCCTCGGTCCACATTCGACTATTGATTAAATAATTCATAATTATTTAATTAATTCATGTCCTTTTATTCTTCATGATTATTAAATAAATAAATTTTATTTATTTATTAAATACGTCATTAATTGTCTAAGTCTTCCCTTAATTAAATAAATTTCTTAATTTATTTAATTCCCCTTTGTCATATATTTCTTCGTATTATTAAATAAATAAGTTTTATTTATTTATTGAATATGTCACTAATTGTCTTAATTAAATAAATTGATTAATTTATTTAATTAATTAATCTCATCTTCTAAATTAAATAATTAAATTTAATTATTTAATTGCCTAGTTAATATTCCTCTCATTTTAAATAAATTAAATTATTTAAAATGTCATCACAATCTTAACTGTCAGTCGATTTGGATAAATAATCTGAAAAAGATTATTTATTATCTCATAAAATCCATAATTTGAATTATCTTAATTCAAATTAGCATTTAATCTTCCAAAAATCAAGCAATTGGGCAGATTCTTGATTTTCCAAATCGAATCTTCAGTCCAAATCTTATCTTCTTGATTTTTTGAATCTTGCAAATCAGGCAATCTTATCTTCTTGATTTTTCGAAAATCTTTATTTCTTTAATTAATTTCCTCATTTATTCTCCACCGTCGATCCGATTATCTGAGACATTTTCTTGACCGTCTGATTAAAGAATTTTCCCTAACCCTAATTAGGGATTCTGAGGTTTAATCTGGATCACTCATTTTAGGTTCTCATCATTAATTTATCTCGTCCATCCATTCGAAATGACATTTTCTATAAAATGCCATCTTCTTCTCACTTTTCAATGACACACCCACATGTTGACATTTTGCATAGGCATTATAGACATTCTATACACTTTCACATTTGCATTCTTAGATTTATTATAGCATTTATTATAGTCATTTGATCAATTTTGGCATTTTTTTTAGGCATAGACATTGGCAATAGGCATAGGAATTTAGACATATCAAATCCTTCAAGGCTTGTTGTAGGACTTAGAGAATTTTCAGATTTTGCTCACACAACGAATCTGAGGGCTACATTATCCAGCAAGTAAGAAGGTATTACGAAAGGGAATCATGGAGGTATCAACAATCAGGTATAATTGTTATTTCGTTTACTTCCTTTGTGTTTCATAAGATCTTTGGGTTTCATTTATTATTTATTGTTTATTGCTAACACTCCTTATCAAACCTAAAAAGAAATCCCTTGATTACATTGGTGAACCTGACTCTATTTTTTTGGTTTTCCATATGGTTTTTGGTTGTTTTCTTCTATTTTGTAGGTACAGGTAATGATCAACGCAAGCATTTTTTAAAAACATTGTGACACATTTGATACATCATGACACATCTGCTGATAGAAGAGCCGCAATCGCCCTGACAAGCTACAACTGAAAACTAGAACGACACATTTGATCTTTCGCGCCGCATTCGAGGACCCGAACGACGCATCTGCTCTGCCGCGCCGCATCTAACTGGTAAAATTTTTCTTTTAGTTTTGATGTTCTGATTTTCGGATTTTAGGATTTTTCTGGTTTTTGGTTTTCTGGTCTTCTATTTTTTCTATGTTTTTTTTATTCCTACATGTTGGCTAGATTAGATTTTTTGTGTTACTAATCTTCTCTTGTAGCATGTGGCGATCCCCATTCGTGTGTTGAAGACCATTGCATAAGGAACTACTAATCTTTTGTTTGCAGGTTTGAATGTCGAAGACAAGATAAACAAAATTTGTGCTTGTTTCTTTCATAGATTAGCAAACATTTGATTTTGGTGCATATAAAAAGAACACATGTCTTCTTTGATTGATTGTTCTTGCAAGATGGTAGGTGAGTATGCTCTCACTTGGTGAAAACCTCATGATCAGAAAAGCTAGACCCATCTTTATTTGTTAATTACCCTTCACGATTTGGTATATCGGAGTATCCTCTCCCCTTGCGCATTCATGCGATCCTAGGTGTAAGAGAAACAGTTACTGACTCTAGAACTTGGGCCTGTTCTGGTGGGAAAAAGTACTCACCCTAGGACAACTCAGACTGGTAGCACCTTGACACTGAGGGACTTCCAGCTGGTATATAAAAGTGGGTTCTTGGGGAAAGCCCAAGAATCAAGAGTGTGGTTCCGATGAGATGGATCCGAAAGGGGACTCTCGCTGCATGGATCATGCCTCATGAACAGAATGCCCGAATTAAAAAACTATTGTTTTAGTGTCCAAACGTTCTATTGGCTGTTACTTGGTATAGTGCAGGGTACAGTATCATGCCCGAAGACACTCACTACTGATCCCCTTGAGTAGAGATAGCAGTTCTTGGGAAGTCACTACCCAAGAATTCAAATTTGGTGTGCTCGAATGATGTTAATGAGCCGTGGAGGGGAGCCAATGCCACCAAAATTCTAAGCTATCCGCTCTCGAGAAGGAAAGGTGTTTATCACCAATCCGGGGTATATTGGTGGGCTATACCAAGTATACAAACCCTTGGCCTATTGGACTTTCTAGGATTGTGCTTATCTGATGTGTGTTTGGTTAGTTCTAAAACGCTGTGTTTGTCAAGTGTTTTCTGGTTCTATCACAGTTCGAAACAAAAAATTCATCAAACAGATCAAAACGTCCATCAAAACAACAAGAAAATCACTTTGAAACAAAACTATCATATCTGTCAAACCGCAAGTGATTTTTTTTGCAACGCAATCGCTCTGTTAAACCGCATCTGACATTTAGAACACTGCATTTGTAGGCGTCACGACGCATCTGACAAATCAAGTTGCATTTGACAGTCAAAAAGCTGCAATTGCAAAACCGAATCGCATTTGCTAAACTGTGACGCATTTGCAGCTTCAAACAACGCATTTGCTTGTCAAAATTTTACACTTTGCATTCAAAACCTAAGGTCTTCAAATTGTCAACCATTTGTCGACCATTGTTTCTAGGGAGATTCTGTCAAAAATCAAACTTCAAATTGCTCAAAGTCTTGACCATTAGCTTGCATTAGTCACCATAGGTTTCATCATCCTCCATTTTTTCTAGTTGCATACATTCAACATTAGGTTGTCCCTAGGTTCATATTTGCATACTTAGGATTAGGAAAATCTTAGCACACTTTGCAAAGTCATTGTTTTCGAAATTAGGCTCTTTTGGACTAAGTTATCAAACTCATTTTTTCAGTCATTGTCCTCTTTTGTGAAATTTTTCCAACTCAAAAGTCTAGTTAGGAAAATTCACTAGTCATTTAGACCTTGTCACCTTGTCATTTCCAACAAAGTCCTTTAGGAGTCAAAATCAAAAACAAAGTTAGAGCTTAGAAGTGCTTAGATAACCTTGTCTTACATAGCTACACATTGCATATCCTATTCACGAAAATCCAAAAACATTAGTCATTCTAGTTGTCATCTTGAACTTAGTCTTCACGTAGTGTCATACTTGCATTTAGTTGTCATTCCCGTTTGAGCAATCTCATTTATGGTCGAAACTAGACTTCAAAAACAAAAGAGACAAATGGAAAAATTTTGGCAAGACCCCCCGTTTACTGTCAACAATCCTCCACATGACTCAAATTGGACCCTTTATGATCCATTTTCCAATCCTCATCAAACAGTCCATTTGAACAATTCTTGCAAAAGGATGAAAATGGCCAACTACTTTAGGAAAACATAGAGGCATTGACACAAGACCCAAAGGCCTGTCAGCTTGCTGAAGCAATGGTCCATCAAGGCAGAGACAGATTCTTAGCTATGCTCTTGAGTGAAGGAGCTAAGTTACCACAAGGATTTGATGCTAACGTGCTAAACTTGAACCTCCCGAACTTAATGCCAACAATGCACATAACATGTCACATAGTGGTCAACTTTTAAACACTACGAACAACACTTCCTTTGACACCACAACGACAGTGCATGCTACATCCAACATCCCAAACATTTCCAACACAATAAATACTACATCTATTGGAGGATCACAATCATCCACAATGCCCACAACATCCATGACACTACCCGAATCAGATGGAACCACTCTTGGCTCCTTAAAAATATGGGAAAGTTATTCCAATCCTCTTTTTACCATGATAGTAAATACCATGGGGGCATCATCAAGTCACAACAATCCCCCCTTGACAGCTCCATTTACTACCATGAACACAACTTCGTCATATTTGTCTAGCGATATTTCACAAAATCCTTCAGGAGGGGGCAAGGGACGCATTTTTATCCAAGGACAACAACCAAACATTAACACGACAACACAGTCAAATGTCATTGCCTCCCAAGGTACAAACACAAACGTTCCCCTTGTACAAAATCAACAATTCGCACAAGGTGGCCAAGTAACACAACCCATGACATCATTGACCCACCATAACATTCATGGTCATAGCATCCCCTAAATAATGACACACATGGCTGGGGGACACGTCCCAACATACTTATCCAACATTCATACTCATCAACATGCACCCAATCATAACTTCCAATACCAACAACATGTCAATCCGCACACATCATATATACCACAAAAATCCATATCGCCACAATACACCAATATTCACGCACAACAAATAGGAACACATGGTTTACTAGGCAATCCAACACACGGAAACATCAACGACCCTACCATAGATGAACTCAAAGCAAGAATGAGGGATATGGAGAAAACTATCCAAAACATGTACATTTCAGGTAGGAAATCAGAAATATCATATGACTTGGATGTATACCCATTCGACACGAACTTATACATGCCTCCATTTCCACCAAGATACATGTCACCCAACTTCACAAAATATAGAGGCAAGACAAATCCCATTGAACATGTTCACGAATTTGCAACCAATTCTATGGACATCGCCTACGAACAAACATACTTGATGAGACTTTTTTCTAAAAGTATGGCGGGTCAAGCCCTTGAATGGTTTTCAACTCAAAAAGATATCCAGACATGGGATGAACTTAAACAAAAATTCATATGAAATTATGCATACAACATCGACATGGATACCTCTATCACTAGCTTGTGCAATCTCACACAAGAGGATTCTGGTGAGACATTTATCCTATTCTTTCAAAAATGGAGAAGCCTTGCTAGTCGATGTCACATTAACATCCCCGAAAGGGAAAAAGTTGACATGTTTGTCCAAACACTTCTAGGGCCCCTAAAATTTCCATTGCAAATACATTGTTGCACAAACTTCACAGAATTGGTTGAAAAGGGGGTCCAAATTGAGAAAGCCCTTATCGCAAAGGGAGAACTGAGATATGGTTCCAAAAACATGAACATCAATCCACCCGCCGACAAAAACAAATATTGGGTTAAAAATAAGCACGTTACAAACGGTGTTGTCGACGCCAAGACTGCAAACACTATAGGTCATGTATTAGTTCTGAAAGGGGTTCAACAACAAAATAGACCAACAACGACATTGACACCTCCTCCCAATACTTCTTCAAACAACCAAAATGGTCAAAACAATTAGGGACAATATTGTCAAATGAGACAATTTCCTAGGGGTCACACATACACCCATTTGGGTGAGCCCATTGAAGAAGTCCTTAAGAAATGCCTCTAGCATGGGGTCATCACACTGCTGGAAATAAAACCATATGACCCAGGACAGTTCAAACTAGCATGGTGGAATGACAATGCACTTTGCGAATACCATCGAGCAAAAGGGCACAGAACCTCTAACTGTCGACAATTGAAAAACCTAATACATGATCTTATCAAAAATTGCACCATCAAAGTAGGTGGATCGCAATTCACCTCCAACTCTGATCATACTATCTAGAAGAATCCACTGCAGGACCATGGTTCTCATAATGTTTCCACTTCAGGTTCACAGAACCAAGCTAACTTCACCCGAGCCAGGTACGACTATTCTGGTGGACCTATTATAAACAATGTCTGAACTGAAAATGAATACATAAATACCATTACAGTTAGAAGAGCACCCCAATGTAATGCTACAACTCGCAGTGGCAAGGTCACTATAGCTGGTCCACCTCCTAGACAAGCCAAAATCACTATATAGGGCCCATTGACTAAACAATCACAACCAACTCCATCTACTAAACAACCAAAACCTATCCCAACCACACAGTAGTGGAAACCCAAAAGTTAGATCAACCTCATTGACCAGCTAGGAAAAACACCTGCACAAATATCTATCCTTGAGCTGCTTCGTATCTCTCCCACACACAAAGAAATCCTAGATAAAACTCTCCTAGAGTCGTCGGTCCCCAAGGACATCGATGTCAATCAATTTGAAACAATGGTGGGATATCTTACCACACCCCATCACGTCACCTTCTTAGATCAAGATTACTCATCACATAAAACCAACCACAATGACACATTACACATAGAAACTTTTTTCCACAAGCACAAAGTTAGACGGGTTTTAGTAGATGGTGGAGCAGGGTTGAACATATGCTCCCTCAAATTGGTTAAAGCTCTAGGG
>VDFB02136111.1:26485-73058 GCA_007258455.2 Sequoia sempervirens
TGGTCCTAATTCAGTGGCGGACCTGTCCCTGCAGAGTGGCGGATCTGTCCTAACAGAGTGGCGGACCTACCCTCCAGAAGGGAAAAATTTCAAGTTTTCTCGAATTGTCTTTTGGTAAAATAGGAACATAGTTTAATTAAAGGGGTGTCAATAAACCTTCCTTGGCGTGTTTGGGAAGGCTATTTGACATATCCAATCCCCTTGTGCCATTTAGCGATCCTGGGTGATGAGAAATCGTAGCTTTCCAAGTCCTTTTGAGTCACCCTTTTTCACTTTCTTAGTGGGACCTGCTTGGGGATTTCATCACCCCAAGGGATGATTCCAACCACACGTACCGGCGAGGTATATAAAGGGGGGAGAGCGAAAGCTGTACCTCAATCCAACCACGTTGTAATTGGCGAAGCGTCGGGATGACGTGAAGAGTTGGTACGAGCCTTTAGTATCTCGCTAAGGTTCCCGACTCACGCTTGTAACGGGTTGGTGTTCACGGTTTGGGCCTCATGTACCGGGTGTATATCGAGGACTCCTTAGAAACCATGTGCATCCTAGAGTAGAAGACTTTGTCGACCATACCTGTTTCTACTAAATCTTGGGGTTGTGCTATCTGAATTGTCTTTCTCATGCAAAACCAGTCATTATTAGTGTTTGCTATATTTTGGGTCCTTTGCCTAACCCATCCATCAAAACATCAAGCCTAAAATTATCCTTTGGCGGACTTGTCCTTATCCTTTGGTGGACCTGTCCCTGTGCAGTGGCAGATTTGTCCCAGTGCAGTGGTGGATCTGTCCCAATGCAGTGGCGGATTTGTCCTATTGCAGTGGCAGATTTGTCCTAGTACAGTGGTGAACCTGTCCCTGTGCAGTGGCGGACCTGTCCCAGTGCAGTGGCGGACCTGTCCCAGTGCAGTGGCGGATTTGTCCTACTGTAGTGGCGGATTTGTCCTAGTGCAATGGCGGACCTGTCCCAGTGTAGTGGTGGACCTGTCCCAGTGCAGTGGCGGACCTGTCCCAGTGCAGTGGCGGACCTATCCTCATGCAGTGGCGGACCTGTCCTTATGCAGTGGCGGATTTGACCTTCTGCTCCTTCTTCCCGGGGCCGCCATTTCCACATCATTTATCCGATTGACTCCATTCAAAGGCAGTTTTTCTCATTTTTTCATGCTCTTTCCGATGATATGTACCACTTCATACTTTTGAGAAGTTGGTCGGGGCACCTTTTTCTTCACCATCTACCTCCTCAAGGGGGTATACCCTACCATTCTCATCTGTTTACTTGTTCCGAGTAAAACTTCATCCATTTAACATATCCTTTCATCATTTTGAACCCTCGTTTTGTCATTCCGATCATCCGTTTACTCATTCTGAGTAAACATTCATCCATTTCACACATCCTTTCATCATTCTGAACTTTGGTTCTACCATTCTGATCATCCGTTGACTCGTTCTGAGTAAACATTCATCCATTTGCCACATCCTTTCATCATTCCAAACTCTCGTCCTATCATTCTAATCATTTGTTTACTCATTCTGAGTAATCGTTCATCCGTCCCGATCAACCGTTTGCTCACTTTGATCATTTATTCATCCAATCAAATCATCATTTTCCCCATCCAGATCCCCTGAAGTTCGTCTTAGGTTATTATCCAAATTGACCGAAGTGTCTGATCTGATCATCATCATTAACATCCTCTTAGGGTTGTCATCCATCCTAAGTTAATCATCATCATCGGCCCAATCAATCCATTTTCAATCTCAAAGTGGATTCGGTGCCCCAATAATCTCTTTGTCATTTAATCTGATCAATCAGCATCCTAAGTTACCTAGGGTAATCTTTGAACGACGTTTAAAGCCCCTTCCATCATCCTATCTGATCCATCGGTCAATCTTATCAATCAATCATCGATCGATCTTATCCAATCCAATCCAATTGCAACCCTATCCACCTTCGACCCAATCAATCTACTTCCATCTCGAAGTAGATTCGGTGTCGTAATCATCATTTGATCATCCAATCCAATTGTCAGAATCAATCCTATCCAATCATCCAATCATCCTAATCTAAGCTTTAATCTAATCCCAATCTGAGCTTGTCCTAAATCCCGATTTGAGCTTTAGTCCGATTCCATCCAAAATCTTTCATCCATCATCTTTATCCTTTCATCATCATGAATTCTTATCCTCCATCAATAGTGGTCAAGGGAAACCCTAATTACGTCGATGACGATAAGGAAAGTCTTGTTGATCAAGAGGTATACGACATAGATCCCCTTGACACTATCATTGCTAGTAAGCTTTCTCTACCCACCTTCCAAAATCCAATCACCCCATTAAGTTATCCCATCATGTCTTCATATATGCCTAATCACACTCCTTATGCTACCTTTGACAAGGGATGTCCATCATATCCATCATATCCTTCATCTACATCGTCCCCATATCCAACACCTACATACTCTCATCCTAGTCTGCCATCACAATACCCTCATCCTAATCCCTCGTCCACATCCTCCTATCTCAACCCTTCATCCGCATATACCCACTACCCTAATCTTCCATACCCATCCACTCAGCCTAATCTTACATTCACATCTTCCTATCCTAGTCAAACACACCCACCAACTTACCCTAATCCAACATCTCCATCTCCCTATATCAATCCATCACCTGCCTCCTTGTTTCCTAATCCACCATCCCAATACCTTTATTACAACATGCTGCCCATATCTTCTACCAACGATCCACCGTCCGTGTCATCCTATCCTAATTCCCCATGCCCATATCCTTACCTTAATCCTCCATCCAGTCTTAATCTTCCATCTAATCCTAGCCCACCAATCCCTAGTCCTAATCCCCCACTAATCCATAAACCTTCATCCCCTCCCACCTCGCCATCTCAGCCTAGCATATCCAAGTTTCTGCAAGGAATTATAACAAAGGAAACATCCCCCACTCCACACATTGCAGTCGTGGAACCATGCCATCCCAACCCATCATCCATGGTCGTTAGTGACGAGACCCTTCTCCATCCAACACCTATCATTGATGCTACCATCACATCCTCTAAATCTACTGTGTCCCCATCTCCTACCATCACATTCGCTGAATCCATTGAGTCCCCATCTCCTACCATCACATCCTCTGAATCCACTGAGTCCCCATCTCCTACCATCACATCTACCAAATCCATTAAACACCCACCCCCTACTCTGAGAGCCGTCGAACCTATCGACGACACCCAAATCCAATCCACTTCATCCACTCCTAGTATCCATTCCCAGGAATATTTTGAATCCTCCATCCTTCCATCTTCCCCACTTGAAGAGTCCCCCCATGACTCCATTATCATGCCTCCTACACATGAGTCATGCCAAGAGCTTGATTCAAAGCATGCCAACGTATCCCCTCCTCTAGATCAAGATCCTACCATCCCATCTAGTCTACCGCAAGATCACAGCCCCCCATCCATTCCATCCCATGATCCTCTTAACATTCAAGATTCTACTGCTCCATCTCCATCTCCATTGCATGAACCTGCTACCACAAAATCAGATCCTATCATATCCCCTATTCCCTCTCTAGATACAAACCATCCAAATGCTGCTATCCCATCATCTCCTTCTCAAGATCCCCCATCATCACCTAAAAATGCTATCCCCACACCGCTTGCATATCCCCTTGGTACTATCACATTCTTCCATGGTGGCCTCCTTGCAGAAGAAAAAAATAGTGTATATACCACCCATCATCCCCCACCTAATAATGGACTCGCATCATGTTTTCAGAATAACAAAAATCCTATCATGGATCGAATGCTCAAGAACATGAACTATCAAGGAAAAGGTCTAGGCCTTCACGAGCAAGGTATTTTAGAGCCCATCCAAGTCAAAGAACAAATATGCATGCAAGGTCTTGGATCTATTCCCCAAGACTCACAATCTAAACACGTTGGTACAACCTCTAGACATCCTCAACGAGCCGTTTCTAAAATAAATGTCGGCTCTTTCCGTCGCTCCACCAAATCATATGCTGCCATCCCTCCTCCTCTATCGTATCACCTCAAGGCAACCGTCCATATTCCTCCTTCATCTGCTCCATCCATTTTGGGTCCTTACATCCCTCCATCCACCATCTCTCATCCTTCATCTACTCTATCCATCTTGGGTCCGTATATCCCAAGATCACCTCCTCCATCTCATCCTTTCACCCATCCAACACCTATCCATGTCATCCATCATAAACATCCCTCTTGCATGTCCCATAATCAGAATCAACAAAGGCACATACCTAAACATCCCCCATCTACATGTAATCCCCATACTCCTACCTCCATTGCTCCACATCGTCCATCCCCTCATACCCATCACATTGCTAATAAATGCACTTTGGATGCTAACATAAAAATGCATATTTCCAAACATCCGCATGAATCTAAAGCTCCCCATGTCCCCTCTATACGACATGTTGAAGAAAAGAAAAACAAAATCCCAAATCAAAATCAAATCTATAGCTCGTAAAGAGCCAGCAAAGCAAAGATCAAAACCATGTGGATCCCAAAGAAAAAAGATGCAATGCCATCAAATGAAAAATCTGTAAGAACATCCAAGGTTGCTAACCCAAAAGCTAATTATACACCCCTTTCATCTCCTAAATCTGTTTTGGGTCCCTATCTCCCGAAATTCGCTATTCCATCTCCTCCATTATCCCCACATTCTCCATCCATTAGTCCCCTTATCTTTTCACATTTGTCACCACATGTGCCAATGTTGGTCCTGAACTCATCTCCCCATCACATATCTACCCCATCATTCTATCCATACCATTTCCAACATCCCACCCATTATCCCCTATACCTTCCCCATCAAATCCCTCTCATTCATCCTCTAGCATAATCCATTTATCCTCATAAGGTTGTACCAACATCCAATAGTCAGTTCGAACATGAGCTCTTAATACCTCGTATAGAACTTGATGCTTGAGCCCTTCATCCATATCCTTATCACATGTCTTCTAAATCCACTTATTCGCCTCCCTATCCTTATCCATCTCCTTCTGCATACTATCCAAAAAGTCCCAAAAATCCAAAAAAGTCAAAAATAAATAAAAATAAAAAAATAAAAAATAAAAAAAATAAAATAGTAAAGAGAAATAATCCATCCAATGGTGAAAACTTGGCAAAACAAGCGCCTTGGATAAGTACCATGATGAAACCTCGGGTAAATAGGCATCATGCGCAAATCCCCATCTGCACTTGGGGGCAACTTCCTGATATGCATTCCCTCCATCCGCTATGCTTCCAGCTATGCACCCATCTTCCCGTTATTCGTCCTCTTCATAAATCCCCCAATCCCACCTATCTTCCACATCCTACCATCATATCCCATTTATCTCCTAATCCTTCCATCCTCCTTGTGATCTTGATAACAATGGGGCCAACATATAAGCATGCTTTGGACACCTCTTAGCATACATTCCCCTCACCCACACACTATCCCAACTATAATTCGCCCTCAATCTCCCTTCCTTATCCATGCATCCTATCTACATCCATCTCACTCCTTACATCCCTCCATCCACTTGTCTTCCATCCTTCATTCCTCCCTGCACATGACATATCTAGAGTGGGGGCATCTATCTTCCTTTGTGATATAGTCCTTGGAGACATCATTCATTCCATCAGAACAATCCCTTCCATCTCCCCATCCTTATCTTTTATCCCTCCACACAATCCTTATATCCATCTTCCCATCCCTATCTTCCTATCCTACCATCATAGCATCCATTCTCATCTATCCATCTAGTCACCTTTTCCTCATCCAAATCCTTATCCCTCTATCCAATCCACCTAAACAATCCTTTTCCTCCCTCCATCCTCTACCCTCATCCCATCTCATAATTCCTTGTCATTGGTATCTCGCTATAGCCTACTATCTCATCATTCATTATCTCATCATTCATTTATCCATCCTGCCATCTGCCCACTTCATGTTTGATGATTTGGATAACTATCCCATCCCTGAGCTTTGTATAGTCACTATCCTCCAATCCAATCCAACTGGTCTATCTTGTCCCATCGTGTCGGTCCAGTCATTTTATCTCCTTATCTAGGGTTATCTCATCATCTTTCATCCATCACTTGTCTTTGGCCTTCTGTCGAACTACGTTGCCCCTGTGCTTTCACGTAGGCAAGGTTGATCATTTGATCCGACCCTGGGGTTCCATCCATCATCGATCTATATTGTCCACTTTTCTCCTGTTCTCCATCCTATCTTGATCATCCGTCAAAATCTCCATCATGGTCTGTCATCATCCTTTTGTCGAACTACGAGGGCTCTGCGCTTCCACATAGGCAAGGCTAATCTTTGATCAGCCCCCGAGCCCCTAGGTCACTAGGATGTGTTAGTCTCCTGTCGTGTGTCATGTCTCTTGCATCATGTCTCTCGTGTCGCGTCGTCAGGCTACACCCTTATCTAGCTAGATCTTAACAAACGAGATTCACTTGTATCATCAAATCCAACCAGTTATGAATATCCTGCGTCATATCAATCTTTTAATTTAGTATCCATCATCGGTCTCAATAGGATGCATCCTTCCTAACAGACCTCATCAATCCCATCCATCCCCTTGATTTATCCTATGGCAAAGGATGTTTGAAATTGATTGTGATCTTTTGATGCTTTTGGCTTTTGTTTATCATTTGATCTCCCTATCATCACTTGTCATGGTCGCCTTGATCCATCATATCATGGTGTGCTTTGACTAGTCAACATAGGGGTGTCTCTTGATCTTTTGTTTGTCTTCTCGGTTGTCCCACGTAGTACCCACCAAGATCCCTGAGGTCTTGTGTTATGCTGGGGCACCCTTGTGTGCTTGTGGTTATCCCAATACCTGGCCCGACCAAGGTCACCATGACTTTGGGGTGTATTAAATTTTGTTTGTTATGTTTGTTTATGCATTAGACACTAATCTGCCTTGGTTCTTCATACCCTGGCGTCTTGTATCTTATGCTATAGCAAAAATCAGTGCTCTGACGATGGCAAATTGCATTTGGATTTCATTTCCTCTTCATCCTCTCGTCTATCAAAATCCCCCCCATCCATTCATCCTTCATCACGCTCCCCTCCCCATCTTCCATCACATTGCATCATCTTCTTCACCTCCCCTTGCATCATCTCATCCATTTCGAGAGCACACTCGTGTTCTCTTGAACCCGCATGTCCTCTCGAGGGGGCATCCTTCATCCCTAACTTTCATCTTTCCCCCATCATCTTCCTTCCTAGTCACTTCTTTGAATGACTGGGGCATCTTTTCCAATCTAACCATCTTCTTCTAGGTTCTATATTTTAATAATCTTTGAAATGATGCTACTTCGTAACACCATCTCAAAGAGGGGAAAAATGTAGATGTCTAAATTTGGACACTTAATTTATCCAAATTCATCCCCTTTCATCTTAGTTTCGTTAATTAAGTAATACTACTATTATTTAATTAATATCTTTAATTCTGCCAAATCCCTAATGTATTTAATCAATAATACCTTATCTCTTTAATCCTCCTTCCATCAATTGAATTAAATAAATATGTTATTTATTTAATCCCCTTTATGTCACATCCTCCATCATTTTTATCTTATCTTAATCCTTCTTCTAATCCCATAATTAGGATGTGCACATGCCTAATCTTTGATTAGGAGGTGTCACATCTTCCAACTTTTGCAAGTTGGCCTCTAATCTCTCTTAGCCACCTAACCATCCTCTAATCCTTCACTAACTAGCCTAATCAACTCTCAAGGAATTTTTAATTCCTTTTATCCTTCCAAGGAATATTAAATTCCTTTTCTCTTCCCCATGTCCTTTATGACATGTGTCCTTAGTCAACCTTATTAAATGCTTTTCTTTTTTGACAAGGCATCTCCCTTCCCCATGTGAATTTTTAATTCACCTTTAATCCCCCAATGCATTTAAGGAATTTTAAATTCTTCTCTCTCCCCATGAGAATATTTGAGGAATTTTTTTAATTCCCACTTGTCCTCTCACCCACATGGGGACAAGGACCTCCTTTATGAGGAGATCTTGTCCAATCTCAAGGTACTTTGTACCCCTCTCCATGTCATGTCCTTCTCCTTCCACCTCATGTCCACTTCACCTTTTAGGGCTATCTCACATGCCACATGTCAAGATGTGAGGGCTTGTGAGTTCTCAACTCACCTTAGCCCTACATCTTGATATTTGGTGGATCAATCTCAACCATCCATTTCCCCTAGGATTTCCCAAAAATATTATAAATACCCCCTCTTTTCTCTCATTTTGGAGAGATCATTTGTGCTAGTCAAACTCTTGCAGTTTTGTTTCTCAACCAACACTTAGCCATTTTCACATTTTCATCCACTTGCATCCATCTTCACATCCTCATCTAGCTTGCATCTTATGCCATCTAAGGAGCATACACATCAAAGATCGAAAGGCCAACCAAAGGATCGACTCAACACAAGGTATAAAGTTCCATTTCGTTGCTTTGTCTTGCATTGTTTCCAACTTAGGCTAATCTTGAGGTGTAGGTTGTTTTAAGTTGTTTATTTGCACTCTTTTACTTGTTGCTTGCTTTCTAACGCTCACATTCGACCTATCACAATAGCATACAACATAACTACAATACCCACTCCTCCAAAGATATATGGTCGGCCATGTTTCAGAATGAAACCTTAGGAAACTTTCAAAGTCCCACCAAATACAATTTTTATCAAGTGGGGAGACATGAGTGATGAAGACCTTGCTGACATTACAGGATGGATCTATAAGGATACTATCACATTACCTCCATTACCAGTTCAAAGATATGGCAAAGGTTACAACATCATGAAGGCTAAAGGTTGCGATGGTACTAGTGGCCTTGGATAAAATAAAACTGGTAGAAGGGAACCCATAGAACCTTTTCAAATTCCCAAGTATCTTGGATTAGGGTTTGGATCACTCGACAATGACAATTGACATACCTCTGGACTTTCAAATGAGCGAGTACATGCTTCTGACAGTGTCAGTACTACTAGGGAAACCCTCACTGAAACAGACTCCCACGAGTGGGAATTTGGCTCTGAACGATCCCTAAGTGATTGTTGTCTTGATGATTTGTTTGTCGAACCAGGGGAACTGACCTCTGAAAAATGATTTTGGCAAACATTCAAACTTGAACAAGCACCACATAGTCAAAGTCCCACTACCACTTCCCATGACATACAACACTCATCATCTAAACCCCATCTGTCCAACCTATCCGAGGTATCAGACGACATTGACAATTACGACTCTACGACCTTCACTCCTTACTTTGATAATGAATATGATACTAGTGAAGGAGAATACTGGATAGAGTTTGATGTAGAGTTGGATGTTGATAACCTCATTTACAACATTACTGAATCCATCTGCATGCTGTCCGCATCCTCACCCCAATTCACTAGCCTTGATGATGGCATTTCCTTAGTTTACCCTTAACTAGTCGATTGGGACCAACAAGGATCGCCAGTTCTAGACACATTTCAGAATGATGAGGCAATAGCCAAATTCATGGGATTATGAGAAGGCATACCTAGTGGGGACCACAAATCTAGATTCGCCATTGATTTAGACTGCACCACATACTTCGGCGAGACTGTTCAGTCCTCTAGTCGCAAAAGTAAAAATAAAATAAAAAAATAAAATGTCTCTAGGTGAAAACCAAAAGGCACCTCTTGACATTAAAATAGTAAAAATAAAGGACGTATCTACAGTTGAAAACCTCTCCGCGGTGACCAAAGATGGAGGACTGGACTTTCTCCCCATGCAACAGGAGAAATTGGCTATGCTGATTGAGGACACAATAGAGGATAACATTTCAACTGCAGAAGACGAAGAGAAACTAGAATTTCATAAATTCTTTGCAGAACAGAAAATCAACTTCACATGGTCCTATGCTAACATGCCATGATTGGACCCCAAACTGGTTCTGCATCATCTTCCACTATTACCCAATGCTAAACCAGTCAAGCAGAAGTTGTGCAAAATGCACCCTCAAGTTGCTATATTGGTCAATGTCGAGTTAAAGAAATTATTGGATGCTGGATTCATAAGGTCTATAGATTATGCTGAATGGATTTCCAACTTAGTGCCGGTGACAAAGCCAAATGGGCTGATTCGTGTATGTACAAACTTTTGGGATCTAAATAAAGCATGTCCAAAGGATGACTTTCCTTTGCCCAACATTGACATCATAGTAAACCTAACTGCAGGACATGAGATGCTATCCCTCATGGATGGTTTCTCTGGTTATAATCAAATCTGCATTGCTCCTGAGGATCAACACAAAATAACATTTACTTGCCCATGGGGTACATATTGTTGGAACGTCATGCCCTTTGGTCTAAAAAATGTAGGTGCCACATATCAAAGGGCTATGACCACGATTTTCCATGACATGATGCACAATATAATGGAAGATTATGTAGATGACCTATTGGCCAAATCAACGACTAGGAAAGATCATTTGAAGGTATTCGACAAAATTTTCAAGAGACTTGAAGAGTACAAAGTTTGGCTAAATCCTAAGAAGTGTGTTTTTGGGGTCACATTAGGTAAACTATTGGGGTACATAGTTTCCTGAAGAGGCATAGAGGTCAATCCAGAAAAGGTCAAAGCAATTATAGACATGCCTCCGCCCAAAGGGATCTGTGAACTCAGAACTCTGCAAGGCAAAATACAATCTATCTGGCGTTTCATAGCTCAATTTGCAGATAAGTGCCACCCGTTTCAGTATTTGTTGCGTAAAGGGGTCCCCTTTGTATGGACAGATAAATGTCAAGAGGCTTTCTAGCAAATCAAAGATTACCTGCTGTCAACACCAGTCCTCATGCCGCCCATTCATGGAAATCCATTGATTCTATACATCTCGACTACTAGTTCAGCACTGGGGGCATTGCTGGCCCAAAATGATCATGAAGGAAAAGAAAGAGCAATCTATTACATCAGCCGCACACTGATAGGCTATGAGTTGAACTACACATACATTGAACGTGCATGTCTCGCTGTCATCTTTGCATCCCAAAAACTAAGACACTATATGCTTAGTCATCAGACATAGCTGGTCACCAAGATTGATCCACTGAAATATCTACTAAGTTGGGCAGCATTAAC
Organism: Sequoia sempervirens; assembly: GCA_007258455.2. NCBI lineage: Eukaryota > Viridiplantae > Streptophyta > Pinopsida > Cupressales > Cupressaceae > Sequoia > Sequoia sempervirens. Next base: position 37,647 of record VDFB02136111.1, read on the forward strand.
AGGCTGGTTAGCAAAATGGGTCATGATACTAAGCGAGTTTGACATACAATATCTTGAGCGTAAGGTAATAAAAGGGTAGGTAATAGTAGATTAGCTGGAAGATGCACCAATCCAAGTCACTCATCCATTAGTAATTGATTTTCCTGATGAGTCCATTTTTCATGCGGAACCGGTGGCACCATGGAAGCTATATTTTGATGGGTCTCATACTGGTCATGGCTCAGGCACTAGAATCTTGTTTATCACACCACAGGGGGATTCAATTCCTAAGTCATTCAGGATCGCTTTCCCTTGTACAAATAACATTGCCAAATATGAAGCACTAGTCACAGGTCTCAAGTTGGCAATTAAATAGAAAATTCAGACATTGCTTATATTCAGGGATTCCCAGCTCGTGATCAATCAAGTGAATGACAACTATGAAACAAAGGATGAGAAGTTGCTTCCCTACAAGAGGATGGTGGACAGTTTCCTAACAAACTTCCAATTGATTTCTTTTGAACAAATCCCCAGGGCACAAAATAAGGCAGCTGAGGCAATGGCTACTATTAGTTCTCTCTTGTACATCCCTAAAAATGTGCCACAATTTGAGTTCTTAGTAGAGAAGCTTTTGATACTGGCATATGATATCCCAAAATCAGAAATGGCATGTGAACTTGTGGGTCCCAACTCTCCTTGGTATCAGCACATTTATGACTACCTAAAATCTCAAAGTCTTCCACCGAACCTATCCAATAACCAAAGGAAGTCCTTCATTAGAAAATCTGCTAGGTATGCCATTGTCAGTGACACCCTATACTGCCGTAGTTTTGACGATACCATCCTTAGATATCTTGACACCAATGAAGCATGTAGGACCTTACAAGAAGTGCACAACGGTATATGCGGATCTCATTTGAGTGGTCCTACTCTAGCTAAGAAAATAACAAGACTTGGGTATTATTGGCTGACCATGGAAAAGGATGCAATTGAATATGTCAGGACTTGTCAAAAATGTCAAATTCACAGTGATTTGGTCCATGCTCCAGCACAAGAACTTCAGCCGATCACTTCTCCTTGGCCCTTCGCTCAATGGGGACTCAACCTCGTGGGTAAGATTCATCCAACCTCATCCAATGGCCATAAATTCATTATTACCGCCACTGAGTATTTCACAAAGTGAATTGAAGCCATCCTATTGACATATATTACTGACAAACAAATATCGAAGTTCATCCTCAACTACATCATTTGCCGATATGGCCTTCCATATTCCATCATCACTAACAACAGACGTTTGTTCAAAAACCAAGATGTACGTGAGTTATGTGAGTGATTCCATATCCAACACCACTTTTCATCTCCATACTACCCACAAGGAAACGGCCAAGCTAAAGCGTCGAATAAAACCATTGTCAAAATTCTAAAAAACACTGTCAATGACGTTGGCCGTGACTGGCACATACAACTCAACTCTGCTCTATGGGTTTACTGAACTAGCATTCGTACACCTACAGGGGCTACCCCATTTTCCCTAGTCTTTGGCATTGAAGCAATCTTACCCATTGAGGTCAAAATTCCTTTGCTATGAGTCTCCCTGAAGGGTCTAACTAATGAAGAGGAGTACCAACAATCACGCTTGCACGAGCTGGAAATGCTGGAAGAAAGAAGACAAAACTCATTGAATCATCTCCAAGCATACCATAACCACCTTTGTCGCAGCTACAATAAAAAGGTTATGGTCAGAAAGTTTGACATTGGCGACCTAGTTCTCATGTAGAACCCCAAGAACCAAGCAGATAGAGAAAAGCCAGGAAAATTTGAACCAAACTGGCTGGGTCCCTATACTATTATATCTTCTTTTGGTTCTAGAGCTTATCAATTGGCAACTCCAGATGGGGAATAGTTGACAGAGCCCATCAACAGTTTACACCTCCACAAATTCTACCCATAGCATCAGAGGATGGAGCTAAAAGCCATAAAATACAAAAAATTGAAAAATGATAAAAATCGTCACCTTGATGAAAACCTGGCAAATAGGCATCTTGGTGACACCAAAAAAATCAAAAATTCAAGAAAATAGTAAAGAGAAAAATGATTCGTCCAATAGTGAAAACCTAGCAAACATGCACTTTGGACAAGTACCATGGTGAAAACCTGGCAAATAGCCGCCATGCATAATCAATCATTGCTCTTCCATCTACTGTCACTTTGTCTAACTTGGCCTAGGATGAAAGGTATGTTCACCATTATTTTTCAAATCGCCACCACATCCTACCCTACCTATCCTAGTGGATAAACAATTGACATCAAGTCTTGATGACTATCCATCTAGCAAGTCAGCAACATCCTATCTATATTTCTGGCAAATGGCTAAGTCTTAGACCTAATTGGGGGAAAAATGTTTATCATGCAACTGTAGTGGATGCCACATATGATCACAAAAAAATCATAAAAAGTCTTGAAAAAAGACAAAAACATCATAAAAAGTCTTGAAAAAAGGCAAACATCATAAAAAGTCCGGAAAAAAGACAAAAACATCATAAAAAGTCCTAAAAAAGACAAAAACATCATAAAAAGTCCTAAAAAAAAGAAAAACATTGGCAAAAAAGTCTTGAAAAAAGACAAAAACATTGGCAAAAAAGTCCTAAAAAAAGACAAAAACATTGGCAAAAAAGTCCTAAAAAAGACAAAAACATCGCAAAATGTCCTGAACAAAGACCAAAAAACATTGCAAAATGTCTTGAAAAAAGACCTAAAAATCATAAAACGTCCTGAAGAAAACCACAAACAAAAAACATCAGACTGCTTGAAAAGTACAAACGCAATGTCATCTCTTGTCAAAGTCAATCAAGTCAATCAGTCCTTGTCATCTGTCTGAACTACATTGTCTCTGCACACTTGCTATGTAGGCAAGACTCACATGTTGAGTCCCCGAGACATTAGGTCAGTCCTTTTAGGTTTGTCAAAATAAAATCATGACGCAATCTTTGCCCATCAAGACAAATTCATTGGTCGTGTCGAACTACGAGGTCTCTGAGTGTATGATGTAGGCAAGGCCATCTATTGATGAGCCCCCGAGGCCGCATTAGGTCAGTCCATTAGGGTTCATGGCACTACACTAGCACACACATCAAAAGTTTCCAATCATTTTCCACATGGTAAAACTCCTAAAACAAAGTAAAACAATCATTTATTCAGCATGGCAATCTCATCAACACATCACTCATATCATCAAGGCAATATCGGCATATAGTCAAACACAAGTCAAACTTGGTCAAAGAAAGTCAAATCATCATAAACGGGTCAACCTATCAAATTTCGGTTAGTCTTCAGATGAGTCCTTCTGAACGATAACCTCTGTCATTTACGCCTGAGGATGTGTCCTTCCTAGACGTCGTCATCGTCATTTTGACATTTTGAGTGATCCTCTTGACATCTAAAGATCACTCTTCATGACATCAGTATTCTTCAGATGTGTCCTTCTGAAGAACCAACTCTGTCATTTATTCCTTAGGATGTGTCCTTCCTAGGCATTGTCATTATTTAGAGGGACCCCTTACGACCATTAGGGATCAAATCCTCTCGACATCGGCATTATTCAGGATGTGTCCTTCCTGAATTCACCAATTCTTGACATTTTCCAAGGTCATCAAAACTTTAAATATTTCAACATCTCGACATTATCAAATGTGGCATTTTGGCATCAGAATAGTGGATATCCAGACGCACTTGGCAAACACTTGACAATTGTCTTTTCATCTTTTATCATGTTATTAGTTTTTCAGCGAGATCCCTAAGCAGGATTTAGAGAAGCAGCGACGTAGCATGACAATTGACATGCATGACTACTAGCTTCTCAACGAGATCCTGATCCTGAGATTTAGAAAAGCAATGACATACCATGGTAAGGGCTTTATTTGTTTTGTATTTCGAAAATCATGCCACTAGTTTCTAAAGGATGTCCTGGAAACAGGATTTAGAGAAGCAACGACGTTTCATGATTTGTCTATCTTTTTATGCTTGTGGTTGATTATGACAAAAAGACTGGGGCAATCACACTCTTAGTATGAGTCATGATCATCCTTGTCTGTGACTATTTGTCTTACGTAATGGTATGACCTTGCACACCTTGATCTATGTTATATCATGGTGTTTCTTGCCCATTACAATAGTCTACCCAATGATGATTAAGAGCAATAAGTACTAATGTCTTATGGAAAGGTTTTGAAGGATTTGGTCTAGGAATTAACATGCATTTTCATTAGTCTGGTCATCTTCTCTTCTTTGATCTAGTCATCTTCTCTCATCAGTCTCATCATCTTCTCTTGTCCATCCCGCGATGATATCCTGTGACATCCAAAAACATAAGTGCATACGTCATCCATGGCATTAAATCATATATATTGCATTAGGTCCATTCATACATCATCCATGGCATTAAATCATATACATTACATTAGGTCCATACATACATCATCCATGGCATTAAATCATATACATTGCATTAGGTCCATATATACATTGTCCATGGCATTAAATCATATACATAATCATCAGCATTGCATATTTTACTAAATACATCATGCACATCATTAACATAGTCATATAAATAAGCATTGCATTATCATGGCATCAAAAATCACAAATAGGCATCATAAGACATACATGGCATCATAAATTAAGCATCATACATCATACATATCATAATACATAAAGAAAAAAGCATCACATAACACATATAGGCCACATCAAAATTGCATCATCATATAGAATCATCTCAAAAAGGGTACAATGTCACAGGATAGAGTCAACAGATATCCCAAAAATGGAGCTTGCAGGCTCAAATAATATACATAGTGTGTCATAATACAAGTATGCCCCTAGGGTAGGCTCTCATCACCCTGTCGAGGTGAAGAATGTGGCAGTTATGACTCTAAAGCTGGCTCTAAAGCAATAGGAGGACCTATCACAACCTCGGCCTGTGCCACTTATGGAGCTGCAAAGGACGGTGCCATCTCAACTGTAAAGGACATTTGTGATGTCACTGCTACCTGACTCTGACCAATAGATGGATCACCAAAAAGTGGCTGTACCTATGCTGATCTTTGTACTGAACCAGTCGACCTAGGACTAGGAGTATGCCGGAGCGAGTGATGTGACCTATGCCTTGAAGTGTGCTATGTCGAGGTAGACCCTACGACACTGGTATGACTCCTGGTACTACTGCCACTACTTGAACTGTATCTGCTGCCTGTCCTCGATTGTGACCGGGACAAGGTAGGATCTCGCTGCTCTGGTGGCATTGCCTGCTCATATAGGGTCCTGTACTGCCCTAGTTTGGTGCTCACCCTGGCAAGCTCACGAGCCATGTCTCCCATAGGCCCTGTGCATAATGTAGCAAACTCTTTACACCACTGGGCTACATCCTGCTGGCAGATCACCGCCTGATCTCGCTCTACCCGGGCTACCTCCAATGCTGACTGTAATGATTTGACCTGTGCTGTGCTCTCATCCAGTCTCCGCTGTAGGTCAGCCACCCTCTGATCTGTTGTGGCATCCGGCGGTATCCCTGAAGTGGACGACATCTCCTCCTCCCCCTCTACCATCTGCCATCGGAGTAGTCTCTCAGCCTCATCTATGGCATCATCCTCATCATCATCATCATCCACCTCCTCCTCCTGCCCACCCACCTCCATCTCCATCTCTGGCATATCCTCCTATCGCTCTGCCTCCACCTCCTCCTCATGCCTCTCCGCCTTCGCCTCCTCCTCATGCCTCTCTGCCTCCACCTCCTCCTCCTGTCTCTCCCCCTCTGCCTCCTCATGTCTCTCCTCACCCTCCCCCTCCTTTCTAGGTTGCTCCTCTCTCTCTCCCTCCTCACCAACCTTAGGGATGGCATCTAAGGCAACCCTAGCCACTCGTGGGCACACCCTCCGGCCTTGGGCCTAACCGTCTCACCTCCGTCTCTGGCTATCTCCGCCATCATCTCCTCCCTTGCCTCCATCTCCACCCCTGCCTCCATCTTTGTCTTCGTCCCCACCCCTCCCTCCATCTCCGTCCCTGCCTCTACCTCTCCCTCTGCCTCCATCTCTGCCTCGGCCACCTTGTTTGGCTCATGGCACCTGGGGAATAACTGATCACCTGTCCACAGGTGCTGGCCCATCCGGATCCATCAAAGGCACTGGCCTGTGAGTCTGCCACCATAAATCATAAGCTGCAGTCGTATTACGATCTGCTACTCCTCCCCTCCAACCCCAGGCCTAGGCTACTAGCCCATCTATATGCTACTCTGCGAATGCCACTGGGATAGCTGGCCCCCACGCGTACTCCCTGGATGATCGAGCATACGCTGTTGTCCCTACAGGCACATCCTGCTGCTCTCCAAACTATCTCAAAACACATTATGGCAGGTACATCTCAATAATAAGGGACGTTTGCACGGTCCGGCCAATTAGGTATATGTACTGTTTGTAGAAGCTCAAGTGCTCATCCTCATCATCCCACTGACCACAATTTTAGTACGGCCTCCAAATAAAGGATATCATTGTGTCAATATGATGCTGCCACCACCTTGTCTCGCCCATGTGGGTGTGTTGTAATGCACCTGCATAATAGTACGCATAGGGCATACCATCGGCCAACTGCGGCCTCTCAATGGGAGGTCAAAATATCACAATGTGCTCCCAAGCCCAGATCATCATCAAGGTCGTCCCATAGGAGATGCTCTCTCTTCTCCTATACACAACAACATGTAGCTGGTGGTAAAGCATTCCTAGCAAATGGGGACCCCAAGCATAAACAGTCCTATCTCACCTCATGCCCACCAAGACGTCTCCCCAGCCAATCATAAATCCATGTCCTCACCATTCAGAAATCAAGATACTTGCAATCATAGTCGCTAGGAATGCATTGAAGTGCCTGTAGTGCTCTGCCATGAACTCCTATCGGATCTCATAGCCTTGAATGCCCAGTCCAGCACCCTGATCTCGATAATAGGCACGGAAGGTCTGCTAGCCATGCCGCAGATCATAGACGATCCACTCCCCTGAAATAGGTACTTGGAGAATCCAGTAGACATCCTCCAAAGTAATGGTGGCCTCACCTATCGGTAGGTGGAAGGAACAGGTCTCAGAATGCCATCGCTCGCAAAGTGCAGTCAATAATCCCCTGTTCGCCTGAATGGCGGGCATGAATGCAGCATAGAATAAAACCAACCACATCAATCGTCACCACTCTCATGGGCCCAACTAATCAGCGAACTAAAAGGTGGTCGGTCTACTCTCTCTCATATAAATAGGGGCAAGCTGCCTCTACAAAAAGATGAACACTACATTAGCACTTTTTGGATAACTGTCAACATCATGAAAAGCAACTAAGGTCATGCAAACATCAAAACAAGTTTTATTCAAGAAACAGGCAAGTGCATTGCAACCAATCAATTGCGTCGCAAAAATCCATCTGTGTCGTTCAAAACATCAGATGCGTAGCAATATGTCTATTGTGTCGCGATATAGCATTTGCGTCATGAAATTTTGTGACTGTCTCACAACATGGCGAATGTGACATGATTCGACAATTACGACATTGAAAACAGCGACTGCGTCGCAAAATGACAATTGCGGCATTTCAACGGTCAAATGCGACTCGATAAGTCACTTGTGTCGCCCGAATTGTCAAATGCGATGCAAACCACTGGTGCAAATTATTTTTCCTTAACACTTGTGTCGCGAAGCATCAAATGCGTCGCATGCAAAAGCAGTTGCGGCTTTCATGAATGTAGTTGCATCACGGCGCAGACGTTGACTATCCTAGAAACATAAATTTGTTACGCAAAACGATAAAATGACAAAGCAAGGCAAGGGTACTTACCGTTGGCTCTAAGCCCTCTAGCCATCTGTATGTCCGCACGATCTCCCTGCGGTGCTTTGACACTGGAATAACCATCCTCGCTGCTGCGCCTTTCGCTCTAAACTCTCGAATTTCACAAGGTAAATAGTAAAAGTGAATTGACTTTTACCCCTTTGTCAACCTATTTATAAGGTCAAAATGGCATTTTTTCAATACTAGAGGCTCATTTGAACACCTTTGACTTCCCTATTGACATGTCTGAATCCGAAACCAACGGTGTCGTTGTTTTTCTGGTCATTAAATTGATTTATCGGGACCCTTTGCAAATTTTTCTGTCGCCGACCCAAAATTTGAAAATTTCCCAAGGGGGCAATGATACTCCATACCTTTACTGGGGCATATTTTTGACTTATTTTCTTTGTCACAATGCCACAAGTGATATTATGTCAAAGAGGGGCAAAATGTAAACACCTAAAAATAACCTAGGCCTGCAAGCTCCATTTTTACCACTTTTGTCCTAGCATAATTATGACATTTAATTATGTCCTCGGTCCACATTCGACTATTGATTAAATAATTCATAATTATTTAATTAATTCATGTTCTTTTATTCTTCATGATTATTAAATAAATAAATTTTATTTATTTATTAAATACGTCATTAATTGTCTAAGTCTTCCCTTAATTAAATAAATTTCTAAATTTATTTAATTCCCCTTTGTCATATATTTCTTCTTGATTATTAAATAAATAAGTTTTATTTATTTATTTAATATGTCGATTGTCTTAATTAAATAAATTGATTAATTTATTTAATTAATTAATCTCATCTTCTAAATTAAATAATTAAATTTAATTATTTAATTGCCAAGTTAATATTCCTCTCATTTTAAATAAATTAAATTATTTAAAATGTCATCACAATCTTAACTGTCAGTCAATTTGGATAAATAATCTGAAAAAGATTATTTATTATCTCATAAAATCCATAATTTGAATTATCTTAATTCAAATTAGCATTTAGTCTTCCAAAAATCAAGCAATCGGGTAGATTCTTGATTTTCCAAATCGAATCTTCAGTCCAAATCTTATCTTCTTGATTTTTCGAATCTTGCAAATCAGGCAATCTTATCTTCTTGATTTTTCAAAAATCTTTATTTCTTTAATTAATTTCCTCATTTATTCTCCACCGTCGATCTGATTATCTGAGACATTTTCTTGACCGTCCGGTTAAAGAATTTTTCCTAACCCTAATTAGGGATTCTTAGGTTTAATATGGATCGCTCATTTTAGGTTCTCATCATTAATTTATCTCGTCTGTCCATTCAAAATGGCATTTTCTATAAAATGCCATCTTCTTCTCACTTTTCGATGACACACCCACATGCTGACATTTTGCATAGGCATTACAGACATTCTATACACTTTCACATTTGCATTCTTAGATTTATTATAGCAGTTATTATAGTCATTTGATCAATTTTGGAATTTGTTTTAGGCATAGACATTGGCAATAGGCATAGGAATTTAGACATATCAAATCCTTCAAGGCTTGTTGTAGGACTTAGAGAATTTTAAGATTTTTCTCACACAACGAATCTGAGGGCTACATTATCCAGCAAGTAAGAAGGGATTACGAAAGGGAATCATGGAGGTATCAGCAATCAGGTATAATTGTTATTTCGTTTACTTACTTTGTGTTTCGTAAGATCTTTGGGTTTCATTTATTATTTATTGTTTATTGCTAACACTCCTAACCAAACCTAAAAAGAAATCCCTTGATTACACTTGCCCCAATTTCTCCATTCCCCAAGACATTTCAGTTATTGACTTACCTCCACATTTTGCTTTATGTTTTTCAAGAGATTTCACTGCCAAGATAGGAGGTTATTTGTCATCAGATTGGTTCCATATGGTGTTTAGAACAAGATACGAAACTAAGGTAGTCATCAAATTTGAACAACTTGCTAAGGATCACATTGAACCATATGTACCAAGTGTTGTTAATGCTAATTATGTTGTTTTGGATGATGATGAACTTGATGCTGCTCAACAGATGCAAGCAAAAAGTATACCAGATGCACATCTAGGTGAGTGGGCAACAAAAAATATCATTGACAGCCCAAATGACAACATTGAGGAGGCTAGTTCGGGTGTTTATGTGCTGCATGAACCTGATTCAGTGATTCCAAACCTCAAAAAGGAGGTGGGACAATAGTCAGATTAGCAAGGTGAGTTATGGAAGATGTTCTTTGCTAGTTCTTGAAGCAAGAATGATGTTGGTGGGGGTGCTATGCTTGTGTCTCCAGAAGGTGACAAGTATTACTCTTCTTTTAGATTTTCTTTCTCTTGTACTAAAAATACTGCTGAATACGAAGGTTGGACCCAAGGCTTGGAATGGGCACAAAAAAGATGATTGGTTTCTTGCAAGTTTATGGTGACAGTGAATTAATCGTCAATCAGGTGAGAGGTCTGCATGTCACCAAGAATGATGTCTTAAAGTCTTATAAACACAGGGTGTGGGATATGATAAAAGAGTTTGATTCTTTTAATTTGATTACTATTCCTAGAGATCAGAATAAGCATGTTGATAGACTGGCTACAATAGGTGCTCAAGTTGATATCCCAAGTGAAATTAGGAAAGAAAAGTTATAGGCATATGTTAAAATAGTTATCAGACCTTCTATTCCTGATAATAATGTTCATTCACAAGTCTTTGAGAGTGATGAACATGTCTTAAGCTTTATGCTACAAGAGGATGAATTTGCAATAGTCAACCAAGAGAAGGTTAAGCAACAATATGATGATCAGATCATCCAATTGAAGTCTAACAAACTTCCCAAGGGTCTAGTCACCTTGGAATCCATTTTCAACATAGATGACCAGCTGAAAAAGAGTAAGAAAAGCATGCAAGTCAAAGAAGAACACTATGAAGAGCTTGAAATTTTCAAAGGTAAGCTCCTTAAAGTTCAAAATTTTTTCTCACATGCAGATAGGGAAGCTTTCATTTCCCTTTGTCAAGAGTTCCAAGATGTGTTTGCATGGGAGTATTTTGATTTGAAGGGTTTTGATCCCCAAATTTCCCAACATACCATAGATCTTGAGCCAAACTCAAAACCTGTTAGGTAGAAACAAAGGCCTTTAAACCCCAAACTTGAGCCTCTTATGGTCAAAGAGTCAACCAAGCTGATTGAGGGAGACATCATTTTTCCCATCAAACATACCACATGAGTCTTTAACCTTCTCCCAGTTAGAAAGAAAAATGGTGAAATTAGAATTTTTTTGACTTTAGAGACCTCAATAAAGCCTCATTAAAGGACCATTATCCACTGCCCTCCATGGAGCATATTCTGCAAATTGTAGCTAGATCAAAAAGATTCTCATTACTTGATGGTTATTTAGGTTATAACCATGTTTTGGTCAAAGAGGAAGATCAATACAAGACTACCTTCACCACAAAATCGGGTACCATGGCTTATAAGAGGATGCCATCTGGCCTATCCAACACTGGTGCCACATTTCAGAGGGCAATGGACATGGAATTTAAAAGTTTGATTCACAAACTTGTACTTATTTACCTTGATGATGTAATGGTATTTTCAAAGAAGGCTGATGAACACCTTGCACATCTGAAACAAGTATTTGAGAGGTGTAAGGAGTATGGTATATCCCTCAACCCAAAAAAATGTATCTTTGATGTCCATGAAGGAAAGCTTTTAGGACATATTGTGTCAAAACATGGGATCACCATTGATCAAGAAAGAGTAAGTGCCATCTTGGATCTACCTTTACCCAGTCATAAAAAGGGACTGCAAAGCTTTCTTGGCAGAATTAATTTTGTTAGAAGGTTTATTCTTGAGATTAGGAATGTTTTGAAACCACTAACTACAATGTTAAAAAAGAATGCTAGTTTCATCTGGACCAAGGAGGACAAGCACAATTTTGAAGTCATAAAAGAGGCTTTATCAGTAGCCTCTACTTTGGTAAACCCAAACTTCTCGAAAGATTTCATTTTATATGCTTTTGGCAGCATTGATATAATTTCTACAATGTTGGTACAGCAAAATGATGTTGGCCTAGAATAGCCAATTGCCTTTTTTAGTCAACATTTAGAGGAGTATGAGAAAAAATATACTTTTGTAGAGAAACATGTACTTGCTGCTATCAAAATCATGAAGAAATTTAAACCTCTGATTTCTAACATCAAGGTGCATTTGATGGTTGCTCATGTTAGTGTGAAGGAATTCTTGCTAAGCAGGGATCTGAATGATAAGAGAGCGCGATGGATTACAAAATTCATGGAGTATGACATTGATATCAAGGTAAAAAAGCTTGTTAGGGGTAAAGGGCTATGTGAACAACTAGCTACAAAGGCTGAAGGTGAAGGAAATGCATAAACAAAGGTAGTTTTGGTTGCTGATAATGAGCTTGCAGTAGATGCATCTACAACAAATGTAGGTTGGGTGCAAGACATGACTCACTTTTTGCAAACTGGTGATTGTCCACCAAGTTTAGATAAATCCAAACAAAGGTATTTCAGATTGCAATCCATTCCTTATGTTCTGATTGGTAATATTCTTTTTAGGAAGGACATTAATGGTTTCCTCTTGAGATGCATTGATCAACATCAAGTTGATAGAGTACTTCATGAGTTCCATGATGGAACTGCAGGGGGTCATTTTTCCCCAAGAACAACTGCATGGAAAATAATGAGAGTTGGTTATTATTGGCCAAACTTGTTTAAATATGCCCATGCTTGGGCCAAGAATTGAGTAAAATGTGCCATTTTTGTAGGCAAAGAGAGGCTGCCAACTTTACCATTGCAACCTATTCAAGTAGAATAGCCCTTCATGAGATGGGGCATTCATTTTATAGGTGCCATTAACCCACCTTCAAGTGCAGGACACATGTGGGTGCTTACTAAAATTGATTATTTCACCTGATGGACTGAAGTAGTGGCTTTGAAAGAAGCCAATGAAAATGTTGTTTCAAACTTTTATGATGATTTAGTAACCAGATTTGGGGTACCTGAATCAATCATTTTTGATAATGCTTTGGAATTTTTTGGGTTAAGAGTAAGTGATTGGGCTGTAAAAAATGGTATTCATTTGAATACCTCATCAAATTATTATCCTCAAGGTAATGGTTTGGTCAAGTCAACCAATAAGAATTTGATCAGAATCATCAAAAGGATGCTGGAGGATAACCAAAGAACTTGGCATAACAAGTTAAAATATACATTGTGGGAAGATAGGATAACATCAAAGAAGTCCATTGGAAACTCCCCTTATATGTTGGTATATGGTAAAGAGGCAAGGTTGCCTTTGTTAGTTGATCTTCTAGCTCTTGACATAATGAACCAGCTTGAAAGGTTTGAAGAGGAGGATGCAATGGCTGTTCGATATGCATAGCTCATGGAGCTGGATGAAACCAGAGATAGGCCATGAAAACAATGGAGTTGCATCAACTCCAAACAAAGAGGGTGTTTGATTAAAGAGCAACACCCAGGGTGTTTAAAGAGGGAGATGTTTTTCTCAAATGGGATGAGTTAAAGAGCAAGCCTAGAAAGCATACTGTTGATGATGTTTTCTGCATAGCAACAACTCAGATAGAATATAATATCCTATCTCTCTTGAAAGGTAAATCTCTATTAGCAAGCCTCAAGAGATAACCCCAAGGTCTCTAATGTCAGGTCTTGACAATGCATAAACAACTTAGTGATAAATGTGAAAATGCTGGTAATCACAATGGGACCTTACTACAAGCAAATACTAAATCTTTAATTTATTAGATCTAGCAATATGATGATATTTCAACCCTAAATCTAACACAATGATAAAAGAAATAACAAAATATATAAGGCTTCAAAGAGATTTCTATATTTAACACTACTCCTAAGATTAACAATGCAAATGACAAACACTCGAAATGGACCAATCCCTCAGAAACTGATTTCTACTCGACCCAGATGGATCTGCAATCTTATAGAAAAATGCAATCTTCTAAGGTGTTAGATTTTCAGATCATGAACATTCATTCAAACAACCCTATTGCAATTGAAATGAATAAACCTTCACAATTGAACTGAGCACAATGAATATAAGGTCCAGGCTAACTTTGCAAGGCAACTAACAATCAGTTGGTTGTGAAAAGTATGGACCAGGGATTGTTGCAACACTTCAAATACTAAATCATAAACATTATCAATTTATCTGACATTAACCCTAATGCACTTATCAAATAACTTAAGCAATTCCAAAGATAGAATCACAAGAACCATGCAAGATAAACCAACACAAGAGAATTCACCAAAAGTACAATGTCTCCAATTGTATTGAATCACCCAAAGTAGCAACAATTTCAGTATTCTGTTACAACACTTGCTCCAAAATCAACTAACTTTTAACTCTGTTGTACTGCTTAATTCTCTCTAGCACCAAACTATCTATCTTTCTATCTTTCTCTTTTCCCTTATCTCCAGGAGGCACATGAACTTGATTGTGAGTCTGATTTTTCCTTCCTATTGTTTGAGAGCTAGATGCTTTACTTTCACTAACTAATCTATCTTGTGATATGGAATTTGCATTGTAAGCTCCTAGAACTACATTCCTAATAGTTGGAACTCTAAACAACTCAAATGAAGATAGATTTACCTTTAGCTTCTTGAGTTCTTCTATGACATATATGGCCAATTGTTCTTCACTTAGATCAGTAGGAGTCTCCTTTGGATAGTTCACCATCCTGTCTTTGCTTTCCTCAGTACTCCTTCCTTTTGACATGTCCATCTGTGCTTGTCCTTCCTTTGATAGATACTACTTAGACACATGAAAATATGATGGATTATTGCTGGCATTAGGATCTGGAGGAGCAGTGAAGTTGTTTGATGGAATGGAGGTGGTGAAGGGGCCTCCAGCTAGTGGATGTCTTTGTGGCATGTCTATCAAATCATACTTCTTAACAGGCCTCTGGAAAGTATATACCTCTTCAACATAAGCTTCTTCTTCATCCAAGGGGCCATTGTCATTTACTATATTTTCCTCAAATAACTATGAAATCTCATCTCCATTACATACCTGGTCTGCCTCTTCCTTGAGCTGGTCTAATTCTTCTTCAGACACATTGTCTTTGCTCTGTGGAAAAGGAGCATGATTCAGGAACAACATTGGTGAATCATAGGGAGTGGATAGCACCATTTCCTGACTACCTACATTATTCTTCACTTCATACTGAAAGATTGAAGCTATTGTCTAGAACTCTTGACAATCTAACTCAGAATGTTGACTCATTTTATGGAGCCTACACCATTTTGATAAAGCAACTTCAGCCAAATATACACCATTAGGAGGCTTCTCTTGATTAACTGGCCGATTGACTGGCTTATCCAATGGGGTGGGAACTCCTCCATTGTTAGGTCTCGTATTCCAAGTCCTATTCTATCTGGGTGGTTGTCTCCTGTTGAACCCTTGTCCACCACCTTGCCCTCTATCAAAGTTTTGGCCTGAGGATTTTCCTTTATCATAATTTCCCCCTCTGTCATTACTATACCCTCTATCATTATTATATCCTCTTTCATTGTTGTATCCTCTTTCATTGTCGTATCCTCTTTCAAAATTTTGTCCTTGTTGATTTTCTCAATTTTCTCTACTCTGATTAGACTGCATATTTCTTTGAGCAGCTTGCAACTGACTGTTCTGGTTCCTCAAATAAGTTACCTCCATATTTATCTTCTTCACTTGTTCAGTCAAGTCATCTAGTCTCTCTTGGTTAGGACTTCTATATGGAGGTTGGCTCACATTATTTTGGGTATATCCCACTGCAGTGCTGATATTTAATGACTGGTTCAAAAATTCAGAATTCTGTATATATTAGGGATAGCTAGCATGAGATTGTGGATGAAGAGGCTGATTCACATTTTATTGGGGATAGCTGATTGTGGGTGGAATTTGACTCACTAGAGGCCCTAGGTGAGGGACCATAGGCAACTAAGGAACTAGATTCATGATGGGGTTGTGATTAGTGAGAGCCTGTTGAGAGTTGGGACTTTTCTAGGGTGAGCAGCGGGTCCTAATGATGGTAAAGATCCAAACAAATGTTGTCTTAAGGCAGTGCTAACCTTTACAGCCTCTGCATATGCATCAAGAAAAGTGGCAGGAGGATTGTTTCTCCACTTCATGAATGTGGCTGTGAGACTATCAAGTCGCTCATAGTAGACTTCTAAAGTAGTGGCTTCATCAACAACATAGGGGGCCTACACTCAGGTGTAGGCACAATGAAACCCATTGTTAAAGGACCCTATAGGCTCATGGACTTCTCTCTTAACATTAGTGAACTGACGGTAGAGCTCACTGGGACTAATGGGAATCCTAAACTTCTATAGGAATCCAATTTCTAGCTCAGTCCAATGCTGGATAGACCTGATAGGTAAGTGATTATACCAATAGAATGCATCTTCTCCTAAGGAATAAGGAAAAAGCCTACATGCTACATCCTCATGATTGATTCCCCTATCCTTAAGGCTAGTTTGAAAGATCCTGATGTGCTCCTCAACAGTTCTATTGGGATTATTAACATGGAACTTTCAAACAAAAGTGTTCAGGGTTCTTGGGCATGACATTGTAATTAGCGAAACTCAATGGAGATGGGTTATTAGCTAGGACATCCATTGGTGGAGGTGGGGGTGGTAATGGTTGATTTATAGCTGGCTGAGGTTGTGGAATGGGAATGTTCTCAGACTCAGACTTAGATGAACTTGATGAAGATGGGGATGATGGAGATGGCTAGGTGGATGATGATTCTCCCCTTCTGTTGGTCCTTCTTGACCTTGTAGGGACTGGTAATTCTTGAAATTCCTCCTCTCTTGGAGTAGATCTGGTTCTTCTTCTGAATATTTCAGGAGAGATGGAAAACAAAAATTGATCCAACTTGCTTATTTAGGCCATCCTTCTAGCGCCAATCTGTTGATGATGTTTTCTTCATAGCAACAACTCAGACAAAATATAATATCCTATCTCTCTTGAAAGGTAAATCTCTATCAGCAAGCCTCAAGAGATAACCCCAAGGTCTCTAATTTGTTAGGTCTTGACAATGCATAAACAACTCAATGATAAATGTGAAAATTTTGGTAATCACTGTAATGGGACCTTACTACAAGCAAATACTTAATCTTTAATTTATCAAATCTAGCAATGTAATGATACTTCAATCATAAATATAACCTAGATAATAAAGAAATAACAAAAGGTTAGGGTTTCAGAGAGATTCCTAAATCTAACTACTCCTAAGATTAACAATGAAAATGATGAAATACTTGAAATAGACCAATCCCTCATAAACTAATTCCTGCTTAACCAAGATAAATCTACAATCTTAAAGAAACAGTGCAATCTTCTAAGGCCTTAAATATTTTCAGATCATGAACATTCATCCAAGACAACCCAATTGCAATTGAAATGAATAAATCTCCATAATTGAACTAAGCACAATGAATAGAAAGGTCCAAGCTAACTTTGCAAAGCAACTAACAATCAACTAGCTACAAAAAGTATGGACTAGGATTGCTGCAAACACTTCAAGCATCAAATCATGAACACCATTGAATGAGATCTAAATCTGAATCTAACATATATCTAATAACCTTGAGCAATTTGAAAGATAGAATCATAAGAACCATGCAAGATAAGTCAACACAAAAGAGATCACCAGAAAATCACAATGCCCTTCAATTGTATTGAATCACCGAAATTTCAGCAGCAATTCCAATGTTCTGTTACAACACTTGCTCAAAAATTGACTAACTTCTACCTCTGCTCTATTACCTAATTCGCTTGTATCTGTCTATGTATTCTTGTGTGCTACAAATGAGGCGAAATGCCAAATTTATAGAGAACCCCAAAGCATGTTGGCCTAGCAAGGGTTTACAATCATAAAATAGCCACAAACAAGTCAGCCTAGCTAATGTTTACAATATTAAATGGCCA
The DNA here is from genome assembly GCA_007258455.2 of Sequoia sempervirens. Lineage (NCBI taxonomy): Eukaryota > Viridiplantae > Streptophyta > Pinopsida > Cupressales > Cupressaceae > Sequoia > Sequoia sempervirens. Next base: position 55,454 of record VDFB02136111.1, read on the forward strand.
TAAAATAGGTCGGCCCAAGGAGAATTCAAAATAGGATAAATTAGCATTAAATTCTTGAACTCAATCCAGGTCGGCCTGGGATTTACAATGCAACTCGAACCAAGGCACAAGTTTTAATGCAACCCAATATTAACTGCTTCCTTCCATTCCTATCCTGAGCATACCTCACCAAGTTGGCCAAGGGGTGGAGTAACCAATATTTCAAATTTCCTTCATTAAATCTCAATTTCATCTCCAAAATTTCCTTGATGACTTAACAAAATCAACCTGTACTCAACAAAAACCACCATTAATATTCATTATAAAATGAAGAATTAGCATTACTCCATCAAAAATAACATATTCATCATCCAAATAAATCAAAGAAAATATTGAAATCAATCTAGAAACATCGTTAAAGCACAAACTTCACAATCTGGGATTTCAAGTCAACCGCGAAGTCCAAGCGATAGAGGAATTTTGGGAAAATCCAAGGCAAGCAGATTCTGGTGAAGAAGGTACAAAATCCACCATAGATCATCAAATATGCAGAAAATATTTAGATAACAGTGTAATCTATCAATTTAGAGCATGGAATAATAAGAATTTATCATTAGAATGATCCATTTCACCCAATTTTCAAGTTTCACCAAGCATTACAGAGAATCCGGGAAAATCCGACTGAACTAGAATTCCACAAGAAGGGAAAAGTTATGGATTTTCCACACATTCTGAAAAAATGGAGAGGGCCAGGAAAACCGAGAAAATCTGCCAACGCAGGAAAATCCCGAGGTTGACAGAAAAGCCGAATATCGATAATCTAACACGAATTCACTCAAATTGATTGAAAGATCAAAAATTTGAGGACTTGGGCATGAAAATCATTTGACCTAAACCTCCTACAGATCTTTGAATTCTAGGTTCATTCGAAAGCAAATCAAGATGAAATGGGGACGCCCTAGGCATGAAACCCTAGATTTTAACCATGAACACACAGAGCAAGCTCGAGACACAAAAATTCAAACTCCAGGAAAAACTAAAATGCCAAAGCATGACTTACATTCATCAATCAAAGCAAGGCAACATGTACATACCATGAATAAAATGCCAGTCGACTCCAACAAAGACAAACACCAACTCGAACGCCCAAGCAAGCAATAATGAAGAAAATGCTAAGGGAATCACAACCAGATCAATAATTCACAAATTTAGAATGCCATAGCATGCCAAGTACCCCAAGATCAAATATCCCAACTCAAAATAATGTAGATGATAAGTCATAAAGGCACAAACTCCAAAAATCAACCAAGTTTAGAAACCTGACGACAAGACAAAAATTTGGGAAAATATGGCCCAGGAGAAATTCCACGAAGACCCAAATTCTTTGAACTGCAATGTAAAACAGGCTGAGCTGGACTTTGAATGCAATCCAGGAAAATCCGGACGGGGCGAAAAATCTTGAACTGGCTCAAAAACCCAAACTTGGCCCAAACTTAGGATTTTCAACATGTAGCTTAGGGAAAACACTTAGGCAAGCAAGATGAACACTTTAAACTTATTCCAAGGCAATTTAAATCCCCAAAATCAAAGGGACAAAACAACAAGAGTGAAAACAAAAGAGGGTACCTACCTTCAGCGGGGCGTGTGTGCAAAAAAATGCACAACACATACTAAGTTTGATAACATGTGGAGTGGCCTGTTTGTCATTACTGAGTGCAAAGAGCACAATGCTTTTCAACTATCATTAGTGGATGGAGAAGCTCTGCCTATCCCAGTCAATGGGATCCACCTCAAACTCTGTTTTGAGGTATGATCTAAAACTTCTTTGTACATATTATAGTAGGTTTTGTTTCCTCTAAGTGCTGATGTACATTAGTTAAATGTTTTTCAATTTTCCCTAAGTGATTTTTGCACAGTTAGGTGGTAGTTTTCATTCTGCATTGCTGGATTTTATTAGTTTACAAATTGTTTCTCATTGGTTGAATGAGTTACAAAAATTTGCAATGATGTTTTCAAGTGGTGTTGGTTTTCTGAGCGACCTCGTGCCCAATAGATAAGCTTAGGTAGTTGGTCTCATGTTTAGGAGGCAAACATATAGCAGATGTCACCAAAAATGCTACCTAATTTTTAGCTTTCAATTGAAATTAGGTAACTTAGTGTTTTTCTTTTCATGTTGTTTAAACATTTAAAAGATAAACCATAAAACTGCTAGTTTCAATATGCATGAAAGGGTGATTGTCAAATGAAGAAGATTACATTTTTCCATTTCAATGTTGCAATTACAACAAATGATCTAAAGAGAATCATAGATATACAAATGTAGTCTTTTATTGATAATCCTGAAGTGTACATGTCCCTCACAAGCCAAGGGACTAACTCTCTTATTCAATGAAAATATGAAGCAATTCATACATGAATAAGTAAAGGAAACAAACAATGTGCATATAAGAATGGAACTAGTCATTGCCTAAGAATGATTGGTTACGGGTTGCCCGACTGCTCTGCTGCTGCTACCCCGAGCTGCTTGTGTCCTCCCAAGCCCCGTAGTGCTCCTCACCCCTGCATATGAAAAAACAATGATATTAGAGCGAGGCTCTAAGCAATGAAAGATTCAATCCTTACACACACACCTACCTATGCATGTATAAATTGATCCATAAGTGCATTAAATAAGCATGCAAAACTTGGATGTATTGGAAAACAACAAAGTCATCAAACAAATCCAACATATGCATTTATTTTCTAACTGTTTGCTTCATGTGTAGATTTAGGAGAAGTCTGGTTACTATTCCGATTCAAATTAGATACAACATGTGGGTTAAATGTGGCTCCCACAAGGGTAGAGCTCAACATGCTTTGAAAGAAAAAGGAAATTGAGCAACTTGATCAAAGATTTATCTATTATCAATGCATTAAATCAATATGGAATCACACCAGTTGATCAAATTTCATTATTAGATTCAAAAGATGCAACATATTGTGCTGATATGTCCTTCAATCTTCTTAAGAATATCCATGATCTGTTTATAAGGGAAGTGACTTCATAAATGCATCAAGTTCAATTATGCATCTTTTGAATAATGAGGAAGCATTTCAAGATGTTGTCAAGCTCCTCTCACCATAACCCTATTGGGCAGTCACACATCACATAGGAAGGTGAGCTTTTATGCCACCCACATATGTGACATGTGGCTGTCCAATAAAGTTAAAATGAGGAGACTGTGTATTTATTACATATTACAAAAAGAGAGCAATGGTTGAATCAAGGTCATGATACAAGTATAAGGACAACACCTTTGCAAAAGCTACAGGAGGAAAATGGGATTAATAGTGTTCATTCATAGGTCTACTTGTGGAAATGAATGCAATAAGTGAAGGTCATTTTCATTGATAAGAATAGTAAACAATGCATGCTACAATGGTCTGATGATGGACAACAGTGATAAATTTATGCTACATGACAATAGGGGTAGTTACTATATTCAACAAATGGAGCAAATGAGCCATGTTTCACCTTGGTGGCAAATGGAAAACTATGCTATGAGCCATGCAATGAAGAGTACAACCAACTAACAATGAACATCAGATGCATATACATTGAAGAAATTATAGGTTGACAAGTATGGGGAAGTATTCAAAACAAAGCATAATTGTTTTCATGGAAAAGAAACATGGCCATTTATTTTTCTTCCCTCATAAGTGAGATGAATGAAAGTTATATGATGTCTTTTAGATTGAGAACATGATAAGCTTGAAGGCATTCCAAGCATGTCAAATAGGATAGTAACAAAAACAAAATTTGAAGTTCCACAAGGCTCTATTCAAGGCCTTCTCAATCAAACATTCGACAAACATGTAGCCAGATAACATTCCATGCATGATGGTTTAAAAAAAAAGCACAAAAGGAAAAGACATTCAAGAAACATCAATTCTAGTTGACATAGATATATGCGTATTATAAACATGTCATTAAAAGAGGTTTATGATAGCAATGGAACCCTCATATGATGTGATCAAGATACAATTGCTATGCCATAACACAAGGAACAGGGGTCTACTATTCTCTATACTCCTATGTTAATGATTGAGAAAGTTTCCAAATGGTTTCCTCTGGAAATGATGCCTTTAAGCATATTACAAAGAAAGGAAGAGCACTGATACTAAAGATGGAAGTGGTCTTCATTGAATTAGAGGAGCTCATGAAATTCAATTGTTGAAACCATCATGAATCATGGCACTTTAGTGAGCAAATCCTAGTCATGAATATGTGCAATGCCATTGAAGGTTATAGATTTATCTTCATGATTATCTATGAACTTGAAAAAACAAATCAACAGTGAATGCAAGGCATAGTCATTACATAAATGGAAATAATTCCTATAGTCTTGCTCTGTGTTGCATTATGAAGACATAGCAGCATTATGACTACATAAAGTTCATAAATAAACATGATTATCAAAGGATATGAAAATGTAGTCCATTCACAACAAGGTTAGAGCACAAGTAAAAGACAATCAGTATAACCAAACCTTGGCATGTCATCCACCAATGTAAAGAGCTATTGCATGAGAAAGCAGCCTATTGCCAAGATTTACTTGTGCAAAGAAAGAAATTTCAAGGCTGGTAATGTTTGCATGTTTTAAAAGAGCTGTCAAAGGAGAAAAGAACCTAGCTGAAGGAGTGCATTTCATTATTGGTTTCTTGCATTCTAATGGAAGTCTACATTCATTATTCATTTCATAGTGAATATCATCAGTAAATGAAAATCATAGTTTAAAGTTCAAACATTGTGAATATCTACTACAATGAGGACAATAAGCTACAAATTTATCTTCATTCTACCTATGCATTCGAAGGACAGTCAAGCATGAATGAATTATGAGGTAATCCTTTATATGTATCATGGTGCCAAAGTTGCATATGGTAATGATTTGTCAAAGTGTTGAAGCTAATGTAGAGGTTACCATGAGTATTGTGAACATGAAGAGGTAGCATCATTAAAGGAGTCCAGTATGGTATTCTCAAAAGAATGAAATGCATAAACTATTCACAACGATAAAACCCCTTTGGGGTACAATCTACATAAATGAAATGCATTGGAGAAAACAATTTAGATGTTCATTGGGAAAAGCTTATTTTGCTACAATTTGAAGTTTTATAAACTTATTTGTTGATAAGGATGAAGAGAGGATTCCAATATAAACATCATCTCAATTTTGGGTGAAACAAAATGATAAAAATGACCATGATAAGATGGTGGTCTATAATAATGAGAGCATGCAAATGCCTGCATGCCTAGTGAAAATATCAATGTAACACAAATCTAGCTTGATGAGTTAGAATGAAGGCAACTTCAATCATGTGGGACAACAAGATTTCCAATTCAATGAGAAGGCTAATGAGGATTCATGGTCATATGAAATTTGTAACTCTTTACTTGAAGAAGAATGTGCATGTACCATGGAGAGATAAAATGGACCATTTCATGTGGCATTGAACCATTTTTTGACAAAATTTGAAGTTGTTTTCCAATTACAAAAATACCAATATGGGTTCACCATGAAAATATGAAATGGAAATGGAAATATGGTGAACATTCTATAGGAATAAAAAAATGAAAGGCTATTCCATGCATTATGACAGGTCGTGGTGAAGATTGGCCTTTTTCTACAAAATATGGAAAACCCACCTGGGTTTTTTTTAAAATGGAGCCACATTGATATTTTCTATAGGAAAGTGGAATAAACTTGCAAACTCATCTGCATTTTTTGCAACAAATTTGAGCTTTTCAAGAAAATCAAGAAACCCACTTTGGTTCTTTAACAAACAGTGGCAGATTCATAGAAATACATGCTACAGGAAAACCCAAATAGGGGTTTTCGCAATCATAGTGAAATGAAGCAAAATTTGTGAATACAAGAAAAACCTAGTTTGCAAAAATGGAGGTCGAGCCCACAACAAGTGCTTTCTTCTTCTACATTCCAAGAAGCCCATTTGGGTTATTAAGATTTGTTAATGCAAGGAAAAAACCAAAAGATAACATGGGGTTTTAGAGAGAAGCAGGGCCACATAAAAAAATGCATCATTTTCTATTTATGGGACCACAGACAAGATTTTTCCTCCATAAAAACAATAGAAAAACAACAATGAAGTGTTCTTATTATCAAATTCAGAAAACACAACAAGCATTTCATGTTTTTTCTCAAGATAGAAACGAAGCATGGGTTTTCTTTTGCTCAAAATCATAATGGAATAAGTTTGGTGGGGCTTACTTGGAGCTTTCTTGCTCATTGTTTACAATATATTCAAACTTTTCTTCCCACATAAGGCTTTGTTTAAGTTCTCATAACAATTGTAATGAAGGAGAGCAACTACAAAAGAGAGAAATGGCATATAAAGTGGTTAGAAATACTACAGGACACAACTGTTTGCTCACAATGGTTTCCAAAATATGTGAAAAAATAGAATTTTTTGCCAGGAATACCAATTTACCTACTATTACAGGCTTCATTTCATAAAAAATTGTCAGAAAAATAGACAAAATTGGCCAAAGATCACACCATTTTTCTATGTTTTTCCAAACCCCATGGCAACAGAGCCTTGCTCTAGATTTTCCAAGCAACCAAATGATGGTGTTTTTTTCCATTGTTTGGGTGTTAATGATTAGGGTTTGACCCTTGAGTGCCAATGGGATTTTTTATCCCATGTTTTTTAAAATCAAACATATGGTAAATGCAATGGGGGCCGAAATATGTGTGTTCTCACTTAGGCATTTTATGCCTTAGGGATTTCTTCCCTTCATTTTAACTTATGCTAAGTCCTCAATTTTCAAAAGTAGTGTGTCATGCAACAAGTATATACCTTTGTTTTTTACCTCAACATCACATGACTTAGAATATGCTTTCCAAGGGGTTTGGAGGTCGGCCTTTTGACTAGGTATGTTGGAGACTATGATGCCTTCGCAAACATGTGTTTTTCCATGTGTGATCAAGAATGCAAAATGAGGTAGGTTGATGGTCAAGTGCCTTTGAAACTTTTGGGGACTTTTAAGATATGATATTATATGTTGCATTTGTTTTCAATTTTTGAAAATATCATGTAAGTGATTTGAAAATCACTTTCAGTTTGCTTTTAAATGCAAATGTAATACATATTAATGGTGGGGTCCTTTGTCTTGTGCTTGATTGTAAATTGACTTGTTAAGTGATGTTTTATGAATCACTTAACAAGATCATTATCTTTAATGTTTTTAAAAGCCATGTGTTTTCAAAAAACACACATATTGCATGATGGAGAATGTGGTCAAGTCTTGTATGAGGACCAATGATGAATTGTAGAAATGTGAGATGTTTGGGATGCTGTTTTGACTAATTTTGGTGGAAAGGAGGCCAGCTGGAGGCATTTTTTGTCACATTTTTGGGGTGACTATTGACTTGGCCTATTTTTTCTTCATGTGGAGGGCATTTTAGAGAGTTCTAGAAGGTTTTTTTTTGGCCTTTTCTGTTTTATCCGACCAGAATCTTGTAGAAGGACTTGTGTGGGAGGTTTTGGTGGGTTTTGGCTTAAGTATGTTCATTTTGAACATTGGAGGGAGTTTTTTATTTTCCAACAGAAGGATAGCTTACTTTCTTGGAGTTATTTTCATGGAGTTTTATTGTAACTCAGACAAAACTAATATACAATAAGCACTTTTTATTAATAAATTGGAGCATTTTATCTTCTCTCTTCATGTTTTATGGTATGCCATTAATGGTTGATCAGTCTATTTTGTGAAAAGTCATCTTTCCTTGCAAACTTGTCACATATTTCTTGCATCCATTTAACATAAAATGTATGTTTACATGTTATAAATTGTGTTGTTTAGTGGTGTTATTGACTGTGAAATCTATTTTTCCTTTTGAAAACACTCTTATAGACCTCCTTATAAATTATTGATGTGAACTGCATTGGAAAGTGAGTTGTGTGAGTTAAGCTTTGAGATATTAATTTGAATGTGTAAGGCTTTTAATAGGTCTAGGTTGTTTTGGTGCATCACCTTAAGTTCTTTTCAACATTAGGTTTAATTTTTGCAAATTCTTACCCTTATCTTAGAGATTAAGTAGTTATATGACATCAATAGGAGAAGCTAGCCCTTATCACTGGAGGTCTTCTTTCAAACAGGTTACCCACAACCTGAAAACAATCCCATGTTAGTCCAAATATGCTAAGCTCACTCAAGGCTTAGCAAACAGGGTGCAAATTTGGGGACCTAACAATAATAATATTATTATTAATCTTCCAATTATTAGGAATAAGTGAAATATAGATTTATGTAATTGAAAAAGTTAATACTAGTAGTAAATTTAGCATTAGCAATTAATAGTAAAAATATGACTAACAGTAATAAATACAATAAAAATTTCAACATTAAATATATTAAGGATTATATAGTGGGAGGTTGGGTGGATGCCCCTCCATGCTAGCAAAGGGAATGTGAAGGGGCATGACTCAGCTCCTATGTGGAGCATTTAGTGGCTTGGCCCCCGCCGGTCTGATGGGAAGTGTTGGAATTGACAAGTGGTGATGGCTTCAAAGTACGTCAATTACGAAGAACTCATGCATAGTAGCTAGTTGGCAGGGGATCATCATTTCATGGTAAGCTCAAGGTTTAAGATCGATGTTGGAGGATGGTTTTCATGCAAGGAAAAATTTCCTTGCATTGCCATTATTCTTCACTCGTGTGATTGGAGCTAAGCCTGTTTGCAGTGGGAACTATTAATGGATGTTGGAGTTGGTGGCTTGTTTGTGTGTGGTTTGAAGTGTTTATTCGGTGGTTTAGTGGGTAGCATCCTGGAAGATGAAGGTTAGCTTCCAGTGGCTTCGTAGATGGAAAATTTGAGCCACTCTAAGTTTATAATTTCCATGTCTATCGAGGGGCTAGAATCATTTGGCGCAAACACCCCCATTTCTCTGATGGTGATAGAGAGGCAAGCCATCTTTAGGGAAATAATTGACCAACTACTTAAGCGTATTCTACTTGGTAGTGATCCTCTGGTCTTGGTCATTGTTAAAATGGTGCTTGGGAAAGGTCATTTGGAAAGGAAGGAGTATGCATGGGACAATGCATACATTTCCTCGCATTTTTTGGTTGTGTTGTTGGACGTTGAAGTGTCTAAGGTGGAGGCCAAAGAATTGCTCGTGTGCCTGTTCTGTGGGGATTTGGTGGGTGGTTTAGAGGAGACTCTTAAAGCGACATTCATTGGCAAAGGAATTCTGCGTCCTTCAGATTTGGAGCTGCTTTGGAAAATGGATGAGGTGGTGAAAGTCTTCCCTTTCCTTTTGGATTTGAAAGGGGCTAAGCTTATGTGTCACTAGATGGTCTCGACTGTGGCTGTGGAATTCCTGAAAAGGAAACCAGGGCTGGTGGCAGAGGAAGGTTTGGACTAGGTGGTTGATTTTGACACATTTGCAAAATTGAATGGTTTTCTTTGAGGCTTGGCCTCTTTTTGTTTGAAATTTTGCTCATTGGATAGTAGCTTAGCCTTTGGGTTTTTGGATTTGGCTTGGTCGAAGCCAATTTTGGCTGAATTCTATGAATTTCTCAGGTTGATAGGCATATCAGTCAAGTTTATGGCTTTTGGTTTGGTACTAAATTCCTGCATAGCAGATGCATTGTATGGCAGATTTTTATTAATAAAATTCTAATCCTAATGTATCAAATAAAATATATATTAAGGACTATATCAAAGTTATTAAGAGATTTTACCATAATAATATATGGAATTGTTAAGGAGAAAAGTAAATATTTATAAAAGTCAATAATAATATTTATTAGTTTAGAGACATTAGATTTCCACAGAGTGTGATCCCAAACGTTGATGCAAAAAATTTCACAGTTGAATCAGAAATAAAAATAGTAAGGTTAAAACTAAGGGCAATATAGATATTTATATAAATTATACCATTTATCAATATATTAATATGTAAGGAAAGTTAGGAGTGGTATTAGATATTGATAATAAAGAATGACTCATATGTTAACATCGAAATATAATATTGATAATGCTAATAACAATAATAATAACAATACTAATAATGTATGTATTTAAGTTGACAAGGATTAAAGAAATTAATAGCTGAATAAATTGGTTGTCAAGAATAATATTTTATTGTATCGGTAACAATAATACAAATGTTATTGTCAACAAATAATAATGATTTGATTTCTAACAACAAAATCACAACACTCTTCATGCAACATCTAGAAGATACCATTAGTTATAATAATTGGTGAATAAGTTAGTTCCAATGTGGAGTGTTGATTGTTACCTTCAAGTAGCTATATGTTAGGATGCCATCTCTTTTGAGAATATTAATGTTATGTAATATTAGATGAATTTTTTCTCGATCATTTTTTTTCTATTTGGAGATACCCACAGGAGCATCCGGGGTGTAAGAGCAATCTTGTATCACCCAAAAAAATGTTTCTTTTCAATAAGGGCTAAATTTGGTAGGGTTACTATTTTGTAAGTTTTCATTTATGCATAGTTGGGCACAAAATCTTACACAAACCTCTAGAATGGTAAATTGAAGCCAATGGTGAAGAAATCACTTCAATACCATTTGTCATTTGAGAGATATTAAAATTTTGATTTTAAAAAATCCTAGTAAAATTTTTTAAGTCAATTTTGAGGCACATAGAGGCCCCAGATGGGCTTGAAAATTGGTGGAAAACGAAAGTAGTTGGCCTTTAGGCCTTTTTACAATATCATTTTCTTGAGACCTTTTCGAAAAGGTATTATGATTGAAAATCCAACAGTCAGATCAAAAGTTATAACCCCGTGAAGTTGTAATACCAAAATTAATAAAATTTCAAAATATCTCCCTAAGGAAGTTACACTTTCCAGAAGATTCTAGGGTGGTTACACCTTCCAAACAAAAGGATGTAAAGGGGGACTACAGAGAGGAGGCGAGAGCAGAGTAGATGGTGGCTCCGATTTGCAGACTTGTAGATTTATGTAATCAGAAATCCCATGAGATGGAAAATATAATGTTGTAATTTCATTTTCATTTCAGTGGTAATAGAAAATATTTGCTTTCCTTGCATTTTGTTTGTGCCATTATCTATTGTTTTTGTGAGTTTTAGATTGTAAGGGGAGTACCCTTCATCAAGGGTCCCCTCTAGCTTAGAACCAAGGACTGAGGGGTATCCATTTCGCCAAAATCCGCCTGGGGCATGATCCTGACCTATATGGTGGAGGGCTAACCACATCTAATGTAAATAATCAATTTTAAATAAATGAAACTTGTCTTTATTTTTTGCACAATGCTTGTTCTTCTGTTGTGCATGTGTATGTGTGAGCCTAGGGATACAATTTTTTTCATCGCTTAGTTGGGAACCTTGAGCATAGCTACCTCAAACAGTTAACAAATATTTAAGATAATTTATCCTTATGGGATATAATGCATACATATAAAGTATAGATTAATATCATACAATAATATTTAGGTAAATCATAATTTTTAAATCAAATACCAAGACTACATATATGATGGCTAAGTGATACATAATTCATAACATGCATGTGATGGATTGGTGATACTCAATCCATAACATGATCACATTATATGAAAATCAATACTTACAAGAAAAATACATTGTGTAGTAATGCATGATATAATGAAAACATAATGTGATTGTGCTTTCTAAATTCAAATTTATTGGATGGCTTCCTCTAAGGCTTATATTTCGAATCTTGAGGATTCTAATGGACTCTAAAATCTATATTTTACACAAAAATAGAAATTTTGACCTTCATCCTCATAAACTTAACAAGTTTTATCACAATATTTCATGGAAACACTACTTGAATATTGAGCTAGATCTTATCTATCTAAAAATGTATTGTTTTCTATAATCCAAATAAAAAAATATTTTAATCTTTATTTATTTTGACTAGTGTCTTTATATGCCACAAAAATACGTATTATATTTTGAGCAAATTTTTGCATCTACTCATCTAAATTTGAAATAAAATATGTTCTCACTTCCTATGCTTTATATTGTACACATTGAAAAATAGTAATCCTTGATTATTTTTAAAAATCATTTGGGTTAAAGCTCCATTTACCTTACAATTTTAGATGTATTATTTATGTGTCTCCAACACTATTGGAAAGTATCCTTGGACACATAGTGCGTAATTGAAATTAATTTTTATATTAATTTTTTTCAAAATATTAAAATTATTTTTCGTATACATTCATGAAGGAGGTGGAGTTGGTAGTGGTAGTTACAAAGCTATATCTAATAAATTTCTTAACTTTGTCCTAAGATTTGAGTAGTGGAGCATCTTGAATGATAATTGTGGGTCCCATATGAGTTGGGTGATGATTTTGAATGGATACCTTGAGATATGGGTCATTATGTAGGAGCTACAATTTAAAGACACCATCTATTATTAGGAGAGAGGTTATTTTCACTATCCATGGCTTATTATGAGTTTCATTTATTATTCTTAGAAGAACCTCTTGATTTTGGATATGGTATTTTTTTTTATTTTACCATGGTTTGGTGGTACATTATTTTGGGAAGCCATTTGTATTCTTCCTCTCCCATTACTCTATAAATTATAAGCATGATATTATTTATAGGTACAAAGGTGTTATCAAAGTGTTGTCAAAAATCAAAGCGTTAATGTGTGGATGTATCTCTCCTTTGAATACCAATACATACTTGTTAGGCGAGAGGCTCTAAAATGAAAGCACAAACCTTGTGCAAACAAAAACTACTGATGCAAAAATTGGCGTCCACACACAAGTCAAGCTCAAGGACATATATGTCTAATATGCATGAAACGTGGGCATTAAATGTGCTGACCAAAAACTGTTACGTAATAAAACTTCATAAAATCTATTTAAAAGAACAATGTAACAGATGAGGACGAGCAAGGCACACAAAGTCTGCATCATACCTACAAAAATAAAGATGGTTAAATGCTGAAGGTGGCAAGGGAAGGCATTACAAGTATTCAGCATTGAGGAGTGTAAAGAAAGGAACAATACTGCCATAAGAAACTAACGCATGCAACATGAATAGTCGCATACAATCTTTTAAGAGATTAGAAGACGTCAGAGCATTTTTTATTTGAACAGCAGCAAGTGTATTTCATTTTCAACAGACCATAGAGGTAAGGTCTCAGTTTTCTTATAAAAGATTTGATGACCCTCTTCTTTCTTTTGCTGATCTTCTTTATTCGTAGTCCTCTTGATCTGAAGCTATGAATTCGATTTGGCTGGCTTGCAAAACGACAAGCCAGCTAAGTTTAGCTACTTTTCTTTTATGTATTTTTTCAGCAAATCAAAAAATAGTATAAATCAGTTTGGCAGTATTGAGGTAAGTTCTCGAGAAATTTGTTTTCAGCCACTTCACATTATAATCTATGTATTTTTTCTTAAATAAAAAATAATATATTTATTATATTTTTTTCATCTCAAATTTCGTTGTTTCGTTTTTAAAGTAATACGAGCTTCTGAGCGTGAATTTCTGGACGGCTAGAAATTTCACTGAGGTTAGATTTGAGAAAAGATAAGGCTAGTTTTGTAGCCTAACATGTATGGTGACAGCCATAGGTGTCGTAGCAATGACTGCAAAGGAAGTTTCTTAGTTGAAGGGTTTTAATTTATAAAATCAACTTCAGATTCTGTAAAAATGAGAATATTTGTGCTTTAGCCTCGAAATCATGGAATATTAGAGTACTGACAAAGAAATGGCCTGCAAACTAACGTTTAGATCTAAGCTGATGAAAAAAATACAACTAAAGAGTGAGGAAATACAATCGTAAGAGTTTAAAATATTGAAATCCTCAGTGTCGTTGGAAGTTGTTAAAGTTAAAAGCTTAAACATGTACTGAAAGTAGCTTTACTGGTTTTAGGTGTGTTTGGTATTTATAATGTGATTCCTTTTTGCATTTCATATTACATCATAGATTATTTTTTGCAGATCACTCATCAAACCAATTATTATTGTTGGGTTCATGAAGCCCAATCACTTCATAACTGTTGTCTCTTGAATAACCATTATTCTTGGTGATGATTGTTCAACTGCCTTGGTTGGTCATCTTCTTCTTTTTCTTTTTGTTGGAGATTGAGGGTAGATAATAATTGAACCATAGATTTTTGGACCTAATGAACTCTCTAATTCTTATAGGGTTTTTCACCTAAAAGGGGAGAGATTAGATCTAAAAATGCTATGGGTTCACTCAAATTATGTTATGAAAGCTGTTGTCTAAGCTAAAAGAAAAAAACTAAATGCAATTGAATGATTTAAATGACTAAATATGAATGCAAGAGTAAGATTTATATTATGTTTGAAAACACACTGTGTAATGAAACAATGAACTAAATGAAGAAAATATGCATAACATAAAAGAAAAGCGATGAATCTAAGTGCACCTGGGAAAAATGTGGTGAATTTGGAATGCTGGGAATGATGATTGAAATCACTAATTTTTTATAGTGGGACTCATTTGCCTAGGGTGGCAAATTATTCCTCCTCCTGGTGAAAAGTTGTTGGAAGCACTCTTGTTTCTGTCTATCAGGATCCAAAATCTGACAAAATTCAGATTTTCAGTCCTAAGGTGGGACTATTCGCCACTGGTGGCAAATCGGTCCTCTCCCAAATTTCTAGAAATGTCTGCTTGTCGGATTGCCAAAGTCAGTTCTACAGGAAACGAACAGAAAACCTTCACCAAGCTTGAAATAAGAATAAGTTGACTTGAAACACCTAGTTGACTTGTTCTCCAGTTTTCCACACCTAAATACTTGTTAAATCTACATATAAAGGCTGGAAATACGCATGCAAAGGGGGAAAATAGTTCTCGGTTAACAAATAAGGGTTTACCTTAGTCAAATCCTTAATAAAATAATGAAATGCAAGAGAATAATAAATCAACAACATGCAATGCTATTAACTTACCAAACTCTTGAAGATGCAAATCTGAAGTAATGCTAATGGATTCTCCAAAGTGCTGGAATATTGTTTGAATTGATGTTGTAAGATGCTTGAATACTTAGATGTGTGGATGAGATTGCTTGAATGAATGAGGAGATGTAAAATGAGGTGAAAATCACTTATTTATACCTTCTTGTGCTGTAGTAACCATTCATACCTCATCAAGGGCCGACATCAAATGCATTTTGAATAAAAACTCAAAAGAAATTTGAAATATTTTAAATTTTGGAGCCAAGGGGGACTCATTCGCCACCCATGGAAAATGGGTCCCACCTAGGGCTTGAATTTTCTTGAATAAAGAATATGAGGGCATAAAGGGGTCAATTAAGTCAAAAGAAAGAGATAAATAAGGGGAATATGCCTAGAAAAGTGTGAATCTTTGTTAAAAGACTTTACAACACTTCAAAATAAGACTTGTTGATGTGTCAAAAGATGGTTTTTAGGTGAACTATGATAAATAGAGTCTACAATAATGTGGAAATGTTTCCCAATAGTTCACAACACCTTCACAAGAACTCAATATTTGAATTTTAGTACCTAAATAAGCATGTTCAAACCATGTTACATCATAAAATCGAAGAAAAATATGTCAAACACCATGAAACAAGACCTAAAAGGCCATGAAAATGACAAGGGGTAGTTTTTCTAAGGCACATTTAGCCCCCACTTTAGTGAGAGGAAGAAATTTCTTTAGACTCACACTAAAGTAGCCATGAACATCGAGAGGAGGGTTCAAATGCACCTATGTAAGCAAGATGGAATAACAACAATCAAGAGGGATGATCAAGACCCCAAGATGAAGATCCCATGACAAACTAAGCATAAGAAAAAAGGAACACACAAGTGTTGAGAATTAGATGAAGCTTTGATCATCAATCCAACTAGTTGTGAATTAGATCTAGGCTAAAATAGAATGTGTACTCACTTTGGGGTGACAAAACACATGATAATTCTGTCAGGTGAGAAAAAATAAAGGAAAAATATGTAAAACTCAATGAAACAAGACCTAAAAGGCCATGAAAATGACAAGGGGCCATTTTTCTATGACACATTTAGCCCCCACTTTAGTGAGAGGAAGAACTTGCTTCGGACTCACACTAAAGTAGCCATGAACATCAGGAGGAAGGTTCAAATGCACTTACGTTAGCAAGATGGAATGACAACGATCAAGAGGGATGATCAAGCCCCCAGGATGAAGATCCCATGTCAAACCAAGCATAAGAACAAACGGACACACAAGTGTTGAGAATTAGATAAAGCTTTGATCATTGATCCAACTAGTGAATTGGATCTAGGAAAAAGGAGAATGCGTACTCACTTTGGGCCCATAGGACTTCTAGTTGTCCATGAGGTGAGAAGAGCCAAAAGAAAGAGATACATATGCTAGTTGGAATGTACTCAAAAACAAAAAAGTGGCTATAAGGAAAGTCATGCCGCTAGTTGGGCTTCCCTCCATGCCAAAGTTATACCTCCTAACAACTTTAGCAAGACACCACAAAGCAAAAGGAAATGTAAATTTTGATTTAAACTTCATGAGACAAGCAAAACTCTGTATGGTTAGAACTCATAAACAAAATAGGATGGCACCACAGGCATGCAAGTTGTGTTATGCAAGGTGGCCAAACAAATAAGATGACACCACAAGCATGCAAGTTGTGTTATGCAAGGTGGCCGAATGAGAATACAACAAACATAAAATGCAAAAATGTAATGTGAAATTTTGTTCAAAGGAGTCTTGTTCAGTTTATGTAAGGTCAATCACTTAGGGAACTTTGTGTCTAATGTCTCCAAGAGAGGACCAATCAAAGAATAGTAAATTCACAATTTAGGGGACGTAGTGTGTTGCATCAAACCACTAAGAGGTTCATGTAATATGCTAAGAAAAATAACACTTATGAAGGACATCACACCCAATGTCATCCACAAAGTAATGAACACGTCATATAAATGAAAAGGCTTACACCAATAACAAAGAATGCAAATAAATTATGGTATTGTATGCCCCCCACTTTAAAGGAATTGCTACACATCATTCGTGAGCAATTGCTTTAAAGTAGAAGAAGAAAGAGAATGCAAAAGAAAAACAAGACATGAGAGCCAACTAGGAAAGCTCTATGCCAAGTCATATGTTTCAAATTTAAGTTGCGTCATGTCAAGGAAAATCAAAAGAAAAAGAAAGAAAAGGGAGTTGCCCCCCAAAAAAGAAAGCACACCAAAACACATAAGGGATCTATGGATTTGGGGTCAATATGTTCATTGCTGCAATATTTTTATGAAAGAGCATGGAACTGTCATTATTCCCCAAATACATAGAATGAGAAGAATGACACACAGAGAGCGAAAACAAAAGAAAAAAAAAGATTTATTTTGGGTCAACATGGAAGAGACATTGCGGTCTCAATGTTTTGCATCATCCCTAAAAGGAAAACAAAATAAAATGAAAAATATTTTGGGTCAAAATGAAGGAGAAATTTTGGTCTCAATGCCTTGTGTCCTCCCAAAAAGGAAAAACATAAGAAAAGACAAAGAAAAAGAAAAAGAGACCTTATGGGCCAACATGGAAGAGACTTGGGGCATCTCTACAATTTGTGTCATCCCCAAAGGAAAAACACAACAAAAAGAAAAATACAAGGA
>VDFB02136112.1:0-15366 GCA_007258455.2 Sequoia sempervirens
TATGATAGTGTTGGTTGTGTGCATCATGGTGCCATGGGATTGCTCGGTATCACGGTTCAGTGGGAGCATTTGGCAATGATGTGGATCCATTGGTTATTATGGATGGTTGTCTTCAGCAAGTGATCTTTGGTGTCATGGAGGAGCTCTTGGATTCTGTGTGCTACAGTGAGAGTTCTTTGACATTGAGTGTTGGAGATGTTGAGGTATTACTTATGACTTGTTGGTTTTGACAGGTGATCCTTGGTTGTAGGATGGTTTTGTTATTATGTCATGGTATACTCTTGATTACTAGTTTAGAGTTGTGGCATGGTACATGTTATGATGATTTATTCATGTGATCTTCTTTTGAGAGGATGTGAGATCATGGTGTCATGTTTATGTTCCTGATTCTGCAATTGGAGCTATGATTTTTGATCTTGGTTGGTTCTCTTTGTATTGAGTACATTGATCATTTGCTTGGTGTTTAGCATGGATTGATCGGTTACAGGGGCTCATGGATACTTGGAGACATAGATGAGGCTTGGTGTTCTCTTGTGATTAGAGACATGTTATTGATATGGTTACTCTTGATGAGGTTTCAGCAGGAAGTCTGAGGGAGCCTACACCTTGGTTGGACGTGAGTTCAACATGGACCAATGAGGAGAGTGTTCTTGGTTGAGTCATGATGACTTGGATATCCTGGAGGAGCATTCTCATTTCCCACTCTTGGTCTACTCGGCGGTTCACTTGAGAGGTATTGCCCATTATTCTTTCAGGTGCATTATGTTTATGCTTTGTCTTCTCATGGATATGGATCTTGAGCCATGGATATTTGGTTTCTGGAGGGTTCATTTGAGGAGTGTTGGCATGTTTATCTCCTTGTACATGTTAGGTTTAGGAGATGGTTTATTGGGTTGATTTCCTTGGTTTGGGAATGGTTACTTTGAGTTTGATCTTCTTGTTTTGAGATGCTTACATCCATGTTAGTTACATATGTTATCTTTGATCTTGGTGATTGGATGGATGGATGTGGTTATGGATTTTGTTATGGGGTGTTATGGAGGAGATCATACTTGACACAGTTGGCATTTAGAGGTGTGTGTGTAGGAGGACATGCTACAAGTGTTTGGTTTGCAGGTTTTGCTTATCATTGTGGATGTTCCTTGGTACTACATGTTTACTTCTATGAGATGCTGGTAGTAGACTTGGTATGCCTTTGTGATGGTGCCTTTTTTTGGGATGTTAACGAAGCGATGCGTTGAATGCGCTCATTCCAGGTTTGCATTCATCTTGACATTGCCCATGCAGTGGGAGCTCTTGGATGTGTATGTCATGCTTTGACAGGTTTGCACATGGAGTTTGTCATTGTGGTTTATGGGTGGATATGTTGTTGGCATGAGTTTACTATGATATTTATACCTTGGAGGTATGGATAGTTGGATGTGTTGGCATTTGCTGTGGATGTCATTTCAGCTATGGTGATTTATTCTTGACAGCTACTGGTGCATATTGGATTCAGTGTTTGTGTTTTGAGATATCAATTGAGGCAGGTTTATGCTTCTTTGTGACAGTTAGTGTGACATCTCTTTGGATGTGTTCATATCTTAGTGCAGTTGGCATGGTGGAGGATGGGAGCATTCATGGATGAGATGGTGGTCACCTTGGTTCTTGTTATAGGTATCTTGATGGAGCACATGGAGCACTTGGATTCCATGATGGTACATGTTGCCTATGGAGTTTATTTGTTACCCCCTTATGCAATGTATACAACAAGTGGGAGATTGTTAGAATTAGGTGTTGCACACATTGCATAATGTTTGTAATATTTTATTTATTTATTATGTGTGTGGTGCACCTAGGGGTTTTCTAGGTGGACGTGCATCACAAGGAGTTATAATGTTGGGGCCACTTTGTTGTATGTAACATTGGGACATAATTGTCAAATGTAATTATTTAATATTGGGGAATAATAAAATATAATAAAGTACCCAATATTAAATGTGGGGTCACATGATGTAGTATTTTTAGGCACATGGTTTATGTAATACCACTTGGTGGTTTTGTGGGAGCTTGTTTCTATAAAAGCAACCACAAGGGTAGTTGTTTAAGGTTGGATCAAAGGTTGGATCAAAGGTTGGATCAAAAGTTGGTCAAGGTTGAGCTTGTGTATGTGTGAGGGTTTGAAGCATGGCATGGGATGTGTGGATTCATGCTTGGTCACATGGAATGCATGGATAGCTTGAGCTTCAGAAGTGTTCATGGAGTCTCTGTAGATGTATTGTAATGGAGTTTCATTGTTTGAATAATACATGGAGTGTGGATGCTTTTGGGTGGGTTTTCCTCTTGAGGGTTTTCGAGTATATCTTGTGTCATCTTTAATGGGTATGTTGTCTATTCTCTTGCATGTTGATGTTGAGTATTTTACTTGCATGTTTCAGATTTAGGTTATGTAAAATTGTCATTCTATGGCTGCATAGTTCCTTACACTCTCTCCACCTTATCTTGGACCTAGATCTTAGGATCAGAAGATGAAATCTTGGAAGTGAATGCTTTGGTTAAAGTGTAGGGATCGGTGTAATGCATGATGAAGCTGATGATGAACCTTCTTAATTGATTGGTACTTGTTGCTCAAGTGTTCCTCTTAGATTGTTACAATATTAGAAAGGATCAAGATTTCCAGCTAGTGTAATCTTAGTGTCATTATGGGGAAACTTTAAGCATTGATGATAAATGGATGGGATGACCTTCATAGAATGAATCCATGGTCAGCCAAGGATGATGTTATAGGGGATATCCAAGTACAAAACTTTGAAGTTGGTATCTAATATAGCGGGCCAAACTCTTATAATTAGTGATATGATGCCCTTGGAGGAGTGTCCTACATCATCATAAGCCTTTATGATAATGCTCTTTGAGGATTCTACGCAAGCTTCAATGAAACCTAATGTCATAACTATTTTTAGAGTACAAATGTTCAATCCAATTCTACCATCTACTAGGAATCATTTGATTGTATTTTTATTGATGTGGACTTCTAGGTGTAAAGGGTAACTGTGGTTGGATTTCTATGAGAATAAGTCTTGGTCAGAAAAGGTTACCTTGGTTCCTCATGTTGTGATTGCACATTTTGGTGGTTTCTTAATGATAATGGTATTGACATGGTTATCTAAGGCCTGAATGTTATTTATTGTATAGTCATAGGTGACATGGGTGAATTTAGCTTGGTTGTTAGTCTTTGTACTTGAGTTGGAGGCTTTCCCCATCCCAAGGTCATGCAAAGGATTTTTAATGATGTTATGATCACTATTGGAGGTTGCTTGTTGGTTATCTACCTTTATGACACCATTTTTAATAAGGTCCTAAATTATGTTCTTGAGTTGTTGACATGATGAATTTTTGTGTCCTTTGGTCCAATGATAATCACAAAAGGAATTTGCATCCCACCATGGAGGTTTAAATGGCCCTTGTTCATAGTCTTTCACCTTTGAAAGTTATATGACATTTTTTTGTAAAAGTTGTTTTAAGACGAATTTGATTGGTTCCCCTAAGGGAGTGTATTTTTGTCAAGTGGTTGAAATTTCCTTTGAGGTCCACACCTTGGGTTATTTTAGATTGCATTTGTTGTTTTCTTAGGTATATGTGGCTTCTTGTTTGATGCATTAGGTCCCTTAAGGGTGATTGTGGGACTATGGTGCATGAGCACCTATTTGATCACATGCCTCCATGAGGCCTTATTGGGTTTAGTATTCATTTTTGATGTCTTAATGTTTTAATAAGGATTAATGATCCATTTTTGATATGTATGAGGTCATTTGAGTCCTAGGAAATCATATTTTAGGTTATTGGTTCCATAATGTTCAAAGTTACTCTTCATTGTAAACATTGTCAAGAGAGCAAAAAATTAAATAAATGTTAAGTCCATTAGTTAAATGGAGATTGGAATTAGTAATAGTCAGTTGATATGAGTTAGTTTTAGTCCTCAATGTATAAAAATCCTCCATAGGTCGAAAACAAAGGGAGAAAATTGATTTGTAATGGAAGAATATCAATGGAATTCATTTTTTTTCTCAGAAAACACTGTAAAAACGTGATTCTTTGCTCTTGTACGGAAATGTACAGCAAGATACTGAAGGGGCAGTCATTGGAGAAGGTATTAATATGTTTCTACATCATTTTGAACTTGGTCTCATTTGATTTCATGAAGATATGAGAAAGATTTGGCATTTTTTGTAAAACCAGCCTGGAACCCTACCAAGGGTTACCCGTTTTGGTAAAACCATCATAACTTTTGTTTTAACCGTTGGATCTGTCTAAAAATTGGATGAAATTTCTGTAACTAAGTAATCTACAAACTGACCGGAGAGATTGGATTAATTATTATCCATGTGAAAGTTATTAATGACTGTTTTTTACAGTTCATAGTGAAATCAGACTGGTAAAGGCCTAAAAGGGCAGATTACAAACGTTATTTGTAGTGTTGTTACATAACAAAGGCAACTAAATTTATTATATGTTTTAGAAGATTATCCAAGGTACTCAAATTTGTGATTAAAGTTGGTATATTATGTCAGTTCAAAGATTTTGTGATGACAGTCCCTAATTGAAAGGCTGAAAAGTTATGGTGCAAGTTGTGAATCAAAGACCTATGGTTGTTATATTTATGTTGCTGACAGTGTTATGCATGGAATGATATATTTTACTGATGGAAGACTCAATCCAAGGTCAGATAAAGGTTTTTTCTGTTGTTTTCTTGTCATGTTGAATGGTTGAGAGAATGCTTAATAGCATGCATTACTTAATGATTGCCTTGAGAAATTGTTAAGGATTTGTGAGATGTTTTGTGAATCCTCCTAGCTCTGCATCAGACTAGATTTGTGCATTGCATTTGCATCAATAACTCCATCATTTGTGACATTCTCATTACAAGCCAAATGCTTACTTTTTTCATTTGAGGTACTTTGGGAGTTTTTATTTTTGTTAAAAGTTTTAATTTTTCCTTTTGAAATGAGTTCCTTTTCAAGGGTAGTGCTTTTCTCCATGAGGTCAGGGAACAAACTGCAATAATAGAATTGTAATTGGTATTTCAATTTCAATGAAGATGATAACTCTTTGTTTTTCAGGTATCTCACAAGGACATCTACTAGCCAAGACTCTCTGTCTTTAAAAGAATGCTACGAATGCCTCACCTTCTGCTTGTTTTGTATGACATAATGTGGCTACAATAATATCACTTTTGATGTTGTAAGAAAAATCTATCATAAATTTTATTTGCTAGTTCATCCCATGTTCTTATGCCTATAGGTAAATGGAAAAACCATTCGAGTGCTTGTCCTATGAGGCTTCTTGGGGAAATCTCATTAGGTATGTGTGTTCAAATGTGATGTATATGCAATCCATGTGCAACTCCCTCACATGTTTAATGGGGCTTCCCTTTCCTCTATACTTGATGAAATTCAAAATAACATATTTGTGTTGAAAGGAGGCATGTATATGCTCTTGTCAAAAGGATATGGACATAAATATTGTGTGGAGTACATTTTACTTATTGATATTTGCATGTTGTCCACTTGCCTTTGTAGTGCAAGAATTGGGTTTGTCAAGACATCAACTTGATTCAATGATGTGTCCACCCCTTTTGTAACTAAATTATGATATACGGGCCCATGTTTGAGTCTTACAATCCAATGTTTGGGGTGGATGAATTGGTGTTGATCCTAAATGTGTGTTATGGATTTTGGTTTCGAGTGTTATTATTGAAAGTTGGATTTTTTTTTGGATGTTGGGAGTAAAAGTTGGAATTTGGTTTGATGTGTGGAGGGTTCATACTAAATTGCATTTGTAATGGACTTGAACTTGTTTGACCATGTGGATTTTGGTTGCCATATTGTTGAAAAGGCCATTTTGTGTCACTTTGTAGGGGAACTTTGTTGTGATGTGTTGGTGCTCAAGAAAATTGGTATTTGGTGTCATGTTCATCTATGGCTTAGGCACACTAATGTAAACCTTTCACATTTTGTTGTTTGACTTGTTTTTATGCATTGAAAAAGGATTGGATGATGAAGCCCCTATAGCAGTAGATGCTGATCCAAATGGATTAAATGTATTGATAGGGGGTTGTGTCATAGCTTGTGAACCTTGTGTTCCAAATAGTGGCTTCGTATTGACTTTTGTGGTGTTTTATGTTGTCCCTCCTAATGGAATAGTAGCATGTATTTGTGGAATAGTGTGATTAGGAGTAGATGCATTGTGTCCTTGGTTTTGTGCAGTCTCATTCATTGGTGTTGTGGAAAGTGTGTTAAAGTCAAAACCATGAGGAAATTTAGCTCCTCTTTGTAACAATTTTTCTAGGAATCATTGTGGTTCTTGTACTACCATCTCATCTAAAAACCATGCCACACTAGGGTCTTGAGTTGTTGCCTCAATTTCCTCTTCAATTAGAGGTCTTTGGATGTCTTTTATTATGAATCTTTCAAAATGATTGGGAAATCATGATCATTTCTTAGGTGTCTCATTGGAGGACTTGATCCAAACTTCATGTTGCTAGTAGGATTGAAAAAGGGATGTTCATTGGTGTAGTCCATTCTTTTCTTTCCCTTTGTAATCTCATTTGGACCATATAAGTCTTGAAAATTAATGAATGGATATGAAGTATAAGGAATGATAATGCAATGGTAGGCATGAAACTATGCTATGTTTTTGAGGTTTTCAAGATATAATAAATACCAAATGATGATGCACCTATGGCCAAGATTAAGGTACAAAGTAACAATAGATGAAATTGAGATATGGTAATGTCACTACGATCATAAATCTATGGTAGGACTAAGACTAAATTATGTAAATGTGATGTTATGATGAAAGATGTGGAATGACTAATGTTATGATACGAAAATGAAGACTAAGCACTTTTGGACCTAAGAGAAGGTTAATAACAAAACTAAGATAGTCCAAAGTACCCAAACCTGATTATCAATACCTTAAAAGGGACAAACTAAAATTATTATATGATTGACAAAGTGGACCTCGAACTAGACTTATGAGTTTAAAGTGACAACTAAAATGACAAAGATTGGTTGATGAAAAGAAAAGGTTAAGAAAATTTAAATTTGTGATAGTGATTTGATCCAAAGTCTGATAAATACCCTAGCCTAAAGTCTACAAAAGTGTATGAAACTAATGAATGACCTAAGGTTTGACTTAAGGTGTATGCAACTAAATAATACAATGGAAACTTATATGAATGGAGTGAAATGAATGGTATGAAATGACCAAGTCTGTAGTCGAATAAGATGATTACTATAATGAATTGAACCAAAATAAGACTATACCAGAATCTCCCAAAAAAAATGACAACTAGGAAATGTGGCTTATAATATATCAAATGTGGTTTTTTTTCTTGTAAATGTGGCTCACAATTTTCAGTAGTTGTCATGCTTTGTTTTAGTAGTTATAGCTTACAATTTGTACATATGGTGAACAATGTGTCTGACCCTAGTTTGAAATGTTTTGGATTGATTTTTCATCTTTATTTTTTATGAAATATAATTTCAAACACAACAAACAATATGAAATACAAGTCTTGATTGTTGAGTAACCATATTTTATGTGTTATGTGTATGCTTGAGGGTTCTTCACCCCAATTTTCATGGGTCTAATCACAATTTGAAAAAACTTCACACACATAAAACACTTCCTACCCTAAGGTCAATGGCCAATGGTAGTGAATCTTAGGCCCACAAATTGGAATCTCCTTCAACACAAGTGTGGGGACACCTTCAAGAGGTGTATTCACTCTTATCTTTGCGAGAGAGAATAGATAGGGGCCTGCAGGACTAGAAGGATGACCCAATCACCCTCTCCCCTGAAAGCTACAAGTAAAAAAGTAGCTTATGCTAAGCTAAGGATTTCTATTTTATCATAAGGGAGCCATATGGTAAGTAACCTCAAGGTGTGATGATACACCTTTGCACTAAGAATGAAACCAAAAATAACTCAATCAATAAGGGTGGGCCTCTAACTAATTGGTTCCTAGTCATTGCTCAAGGACTTGAAATCTTATGAGCATCCAACAAGCCACTTGATGCTTTAACCAACCCTACTTGGGGCCCTAATTACCTCACACAAGTGTGGGTATCTCCCATTTTAGATTGGCATTATACGAGAAAGGCTAATGTCGGTTTGGACTTGGCTTTGGCCTCATCCATTTATATAGCAGCCTAAGGGAAAAACTGCTTTGAGTCATACCCATTAGAGTGATTACTTCTCCAAAGGAAATCCCTTCTAAATGGTTATAACAAAAGTGATACAAATACAATGTTTTTGATCTCCAAGGTCATATAAAAAATGTGAGGAGAGAGCATACACATGTATTTTATTACATTGGAAAATGTTCATTAACCTTTAAGAAACAAAATGTATGATGTGAAAATGAAAGTGTTGAGAATATTTTTTGATTCCCAAGATCACATAAAATGTGAGGGAAGAGCATACACACCTCAAAACACAAAAAAATCACCAAACCAGATAAACGATGGTTCTTTTAATTTGAAATTGAAAATGTGATAATTCAAAGACACTTGGTTATTTTTAGGTCTGAAATCCAAATCTTCCTACTTAGAAATTAAAGCAAAATAAAGGCCTACAAGAACATGGATTAGTAGTCTTTGATATAAATGCCTTGTCCCCATGAATGCCACAAGCTGTCAACCAAATATCAGTAACACAAAAACCTCTATTCTACCAAATAGAAAAAGAAAAAATGAAAAAATCATAATTAAAACCATGATTAACAATAATAGGAAAATGTGGGTTAGAGTGTCACAAATGCAACTCACTATTCTAAAAAAAATGTGATAAACCAAACTACAACTATGACAAACTAGCTAGCAACTATAGCAAACCAAATAGTGACTATGGCGTACCAAATAGCGACTAATGCTCATAGTAAAAAAAATATGGTGCATGACCTGAAAGTTACAAAAACACTCAAATCTAGAAAAATTTGGAAAATCTTGAAATAGAAATAGTGTGGTTATTCTGTCGAGATCCAAAAATAAAAAACTAGAAACCTGAGAAATGATAGAAAAGACTGAAAATAAACTAATGAAATGATTTTCCCTATAGTTAAGCAAATGTGGCTCTTGATGCCACGAATGAAGTATTCTGTCTACATGAATGTGTCGTAGTATCTATCAAATGTGTCATTATGTACCACAAATGCATTGTGTTATTTCTCAAATGTGTCGTTCAGCCTTATGGATGTGTTGCAAACCTGAAACTCAAATTTTCTCAAAAATTCTTTCAAATCTAGTTAGTTCACATTAGGTTCACTAATGTAGAATAGGATAAAATTAAAGTACAAGGCATGAATCAATAGAACTCAAACCCTAAAGGCCCTAAACCACCAATGAAGCACAAATGAACATAGAAACATAAAATATGAAAGAAATATTACCAATATTCACATGCCATGGTTTATTCACCTCCATTGTCCTTCTCATGTTTTCCCTCATATTTTGAGTATGCAATAATAAGCCTAGTGATGACAATAACAAAATATTGAAGATTGTACCTATCTCTTTGAATATGGTAAAAGCACAAAGCTATGTCACACTTTATAAAGGAAACAACCAACACTAATCCAAATTTTGAATTTTGAAATGATGTAAACTAGTAAAATACGTACTTTTTAGTATATTTTATGTTTATTCTTTTTAAAAAAATTAAAAAATTATTTTAAACTAATTTTTAATAAATTAACACTATAACTTAGTTGTTGATAAACGAAGTTGCATGTTTCATCAAATTTTTATAGTAATTTTTTTTCTTTCAAATTTTTTGTGTATTTTTTCCAATTTTGATAAATATATATTTTTAAATAAATATTAAAATAATCTAAAAATTGTTGTTTCCATCAAACATCAACTTTCATATTAAATATTTATCTAAAATGGAAAAAAAATTATACCATCTTGAAATAGATTCTTTTATTTAGGGCATTATATTTTTTTGAATTTTTTAAAATAAGTTTTAGAAATAGTTAATTTAGTTGTGTTGATTAGTTGGCTTGAAAGTGTGAAACAACTTTGTGCTTTTATGTAATAACATGTACTTGAATTAGCCAAAAATGTTAATTATTTTATAGAAAACCAAATTTGAATGAAGGGATGGGATTAAAAGCTAATATGATAGGAAAATCAATGGCCAGGATTGGTTGAGAAGCAATGAAATAGGTTTAGGGAAAATTTAGGGCAAAGATAAGGTTTGGTTAAGGATAGACGGTTGAGATTAAATTAGAAATTGATTCAATCAAGGGTGGAAATTAATTGAGATGTGGAGAGATAAGAATGACACGAATAAAGAGGTTGGTAGAGAAAAAGAGGTTGGAGTAAATTAAATAATTAGGAAGCAAAGTGAATGATAAGGTTTGGTAAAGGATAGATGGTTGAGATTAAATTAGAAATTGATTCAATCAAGGGTGGAAATTAATTGAGATGTGGAGAGATAAGAATGACACGAATAAAGAGGTTGGTAGAGAAAAAGAGGTTGGAGTAAATTAAATAATTAGGAGGCAAAGTGAATGATAAAATAATTTAAAACAATTATTCAATTATAGAAGAAAAGGAAAGGTTGACTTTTTAATTAAATAATAATTTAATTCAAAAGTAGAGGAAAATGAAAAATTAGTAAATAATTAAATAAAAAAATTATTTAATTATAGAAGAAGAGGATAATGAATAATTAAATAACTAAAATAATTATTTAATTATAGTAGAAAATGACAGTAATTAAATAAATAAGCATTTATTTAATTATAGAAAGAAGGGGAAATTAGTGATGTAATAAGAACTAAAGAAAGAAATGAATTAATTAAATAATTTTATAATTAAAATTATTTAATTAATAGGAAAATGTGACTTTAGACAATAATCGAAAAAATAAATTTATTCAATTATATAAGGAATAAAGGAAATTGACATTTTTTCAGTGATGGAAACAAGTTGGATAACATAGATGTGAGCATCCTTTCCTTTATATATTGGATTACAACAATTTAATGTAGCATAGATCTAAACCATAAGTTGCCTTTGACTAAGAAGCCACATATAAGGGGATCTAGTCTGTTAAAGTCTCCTAAGGGTTAAACTTGGCTCAAGCATACCTTAGGGGGTTTGAATCTTGGTTGATGACTTCTATATCACATATCATCACCCTCACCATTTGTGCTCAACCAAATTGAGCTACAACCATTTAGCTTTCTCTTTATTTTTCGTCCTTCACTCTTGATTGGATTTGACAATGTTTATCCAATAATGTAGATGCACATTTGACTATGTTTATTAATTAATTGAAATTCAGAACCTTGTTATATTTTGAATTTTAATTAATTAATAAACATGACCAAATTGGACATCTAGAATGTTAGATAGAAAATACATTCAATCTTAATTGTGTTCTTGTCATATCCTACCTTCATTCCTCTTAAACTTCTTCTTTGCTCTCTTCACCCTTATTTTCTCCTTATTTTCTCCAAATTTTAAATAGTTCTTGTCTACATTCCATCTCATTTCCCATCTCATGATGGATAGTAAAATGTAATAAGAAAGATTCATATAAAAATAATATAATTAATATTAAAAACATTTTAGTTTAAAATTATATTTTTAAATCTAATTTTTTTATATTAAATAATTTTAAATATTATATTTTTTCCCATTTATTTATTTTATTGTTTTATTTCTTTAAAGAAATAAAAAATAATAATGTAATTAAAATTAAAAAAAGAGAAGAAGCGTTAAGAAGAATTGCCTAAAATAACTTCGTTCCCACTAATAAATTTCACAAATAGATCTATTTATACTGAGCATGTTTTAATCCACTTATAAAAACTAAATCCCAATATTAAATATAATTCGATTGTATTAATTAAAAGACCTCATCCTGATCTTCTCAACAAAACGCGCGCGCCAAAACCAAGAAGTGGCCAGTATTTGTCGCCGGCAGTGATACCGGGAATGTTCTCCGGGTAGGAGCTGGTACAGGTTGTCCCTTCGTCTGACAGATCAGGTCATGGATGGGGATGGTGATAAGACTTGGCTGTTTCTTCTCCCACGTTTCAAAACTTCCATCCTTGTCAGTTTCAACGGAAACAAAGAACAGCTCACATCACGTCCTTTCAGCGTGAGTACGATACTCTTGGCAGCGGGTATGTCAGATGGATGGCAGCGGATGGGCATCGATGCCATCCGGTGCAAACTGTCACCCCTATAGACATTGCCCTTGTGGCGGTGGTGGACTTAATTGTACCTTATTTAAGGTGTTGTAAAGTGTTGTACCACACTTCCACACTAATCTAGGATTTCATTATTAATGGGACTTCTTTATGTTTTAATTGGCCCTATTTTGCATTCACGATCTTTAATTAATGCACCTTTTTGAGGATAATCCTGACATAATTAAGGTGTTTTTGGATTGTATGGCCCAAATTTAGTGATCTGGGACTCATATGCCACTTTGGGCGTATGGGTCCCACCTAAGTTTCGGGGCCCCGATCCTGATTTCACATGAATCTAAGCATTTCTTAAAAAATGTGTCATATAGCCTAATTTAATCAGACTCATACACCACTTCTAGCGTATGAGTCCTGTGTGGCTTAAAATTAATTTTAATTCAAATTCTTGGCGGGATTTTATCCTCCTAGATCTAATGCTGGCTTGTAGTGTTGTAATTTCGAAAAATTTGGCATAAACAAGTATAAATACAAGGTCATTTCACTCATTTTCACCTAAGACTTTCATGAGAGCATTCCTTATAGTGAATTTGAGTTCATGGGAGAATTCAAGTGTTTACAAGAGCATTCAAGAGCCTTCAAGGGTTGTTTATCAAGTGTTTTGGAGCATTATTCAAGTATCAAGCATCATGTCAAAGTCACCATGCATCATGTTTATTTTTGAGCTAACAATTTTGATGTAGGGTTTTATGATTCAAACAAGCATTCAATTCAAGATCTATCACATTCAATTCAAGATCTACCACATTCAAGAAAGAGTTAAGATCTACATCCATTAGAGCCACTTCATACATGTTTGTAGCACTTTATTGCTAGGGTTTGGTGAGTTGCAACATAGTATTTTGTTCATTCATCATTCCTCCTTTCTATTTCATTTCATTACAAGGTTTGATTACCAAAACGGGGTTTGACTAAGGCAAACCCCTTTCTACTAACAAAACAATATTTTTCCATCTCTTTAGTATGTGATTTGCAAATCTAGGTTGAAGATCTTCTAAGGAGCAAGATTGGAAAGAAGTTGTCAAGTTGCAAAGTCATTCAAATTGTCACCTTGTTTAGAAAATCATTGGAGGACACCTACAGAGAAGAATCTTCAAATTCAGATCCAGAAACCAGTTCAAGAAGACAAAGCAGAGATTGAAGAGCAGATTCAGATCCTGATTCTCTAAAAAAGCCAAACTGGACTGATACACCATTTATGGTGTATGAGTCCAAGTTCAGTTAATTTTCTAATTTTTTAGGAGTTCTAGACATATCTCTACCAGATTTTTGTTCCTACCCAGAAACCCTAATTTGGGACTAAACCGCCGAGACTGGCGTATGAGTCCCAATCTACATTAAATTCAGTGTTTTCAACATTTCAGGACTTCATTTAAGCTCCTACAGATTTCTAGGTGCACACCCCTAATCTCTCAGTTTGTTATTTTATTTTGCATTCATTTCTAGGCCTTTTATTCAAGTCTTGCATATCATTAAGTTTCATAATTGGATCTTGCATGTCATTTGTCTTTCCAAGCCCTAGCTTGGTGGTGAACCCCTCTTTAGTCATTAACCAGACCATAGGAAACCCTTTAGAAGATTTCTTTCCCTCTTTCTATCATTGGATTGAGATCTCTAAGATTTCCTTGAATGTAATAGGAGCGAAATAGGAATCCATCATTGTGCTTCATCTCCTAAAAGGTGGAGCACCCTATTTCTTTCATTACAAAAGTATATAGAAGTGTTTTGCTTTGTTGAATTTACTATTGTTTTAAAGAAATGAGTTTATATAACAATAAAGTTTAGAAAGGTCAACTAAACTACAACTACTAGGTTAAACAAGTATCCCCAAATTATATATGCATTAGGTGTTTAAAGGAAGGATAAGTTTTCTTCCAAAGGTGTATGAGGGAAAAGAATATCATATGCTCTCTTTTTTTGTAGTTTTTAGTTCCTCTAGTCCCTTTCCTATGCTATTTGCAAGTGTTCTTTATGACCTCAAAGTCCACTCCCCACTATTGACCCCACCTAGTTGAGGAAAGGGTCTGCCAAGACACATAGGAACCATTATAATATTAGGGTTAGGGGTAGAGAGCTCAACCTATTATCTTAAGGGTTTCGTAAGCAACTAAAACCTCATACCATTTTTTAATGGAGAACTAAGGTATCTCCTACTTCTCTTATGGGAGCTATAGGACCCTTAGTCAACTAATAGGGAGAAAGGGGAGTGAGGGATGTGAGTGCACATCTATAAAATTTCTCTTAGGGCCCCATTATAGATGGAACTAGGGGCCCTACTATCTATAAGGTAGAATTGATCAAGCTCATGCTCTACAATGGGCCCACTCTATCCAATATAGATGGAGATAAAAGCCAATTTGACAAAGAGATTTTGGAAGCACAATGCATCTTGATAAATGAAGGATGAGATGAATACAAGAGTTAGATGGGCATCCCACACTTGAAATATTCTCACATAGGTTCCTCTTGAAACCCTCCTATTACTAAGGTTAACTCCATGGGGAAAACACTTATTCCTAGAATAGTTCTAAAAAAGTGGGCTATGTTAGGTCTTAAAATCACCGCTTCACTTCCTAGAACCAAATCTCACTTACAAGGCTAGGATTATCGTCATGTAAGTGAAATTAGCTCATCAACAAAATAATGGGGGACTTTAAGATAACTCTATGAGTGGGTTCTATCTCCTATGCTTCGAGCTCAACTTAGACTCAAAAGGGTATTCCCAGGGGTATATCTTACTAGGCATTGAAATCACATAAAATGAATAATAAAAAATATGGATAGCCAAATCCAACTTGTTATCTTGGTCCTAAATACTATCACTAAACAAGAACAACTGGTTGCCTCAAAACCCCTTCATAATTGATATAATTGTGAACACATAACCCACATGAAATATGTATGAGTGTTCACTTGAAGATCATCTCGTGGTTATATTGACAATCATGGATGCATAAAAGGTTCTAAACCTATACTATTGGTTTGTGTTTGATTTGACAGTTTGAGATTGATTAGGGTTCTAGACCAATACCTAATCCATTGGGTACAAAGTCACAAATATTAATCATGGATGCATAAAAAGTTCTAAACCTATACTA
>VDFB02136113.1:0-24055 GCA_007258455.2 Sequoia sempervirens
TTTCAAAATGTTGTTTTGAAAGAGCCAATTTCATGGGAGATGGAAAAAGAAGTGCAGTCTGATTCCAAAAATTTTGAAAAAAAAAAAAAAGAATCTATAGACAAAATGTGACAAGACTCTAGTTTCCATCATCTTCAAATTTCTCACAGTTTAATCGCTATAGGTGCTCGAATGTGAAGTTTTATTTTAAAAAAACAATATCAGTGTCCAATTTGGCAAAAAATTGTAAACCACTATTGTGGGATCACCCTGAAATAACATCTTATGCTTCAAAATGCAACAAATATTAAAAGGGATCAAAAAGTTATATAAAAGCATAATATTTACCTATTCCATATTGGATTGGTGTCAATTGTGCAAGTGATCCTTTCCCAATCCTTTCTAAAACTCAAATGATAGATGCCTCGAAGATGGTGTGAAATGGGAAAAATTAGTTCTTAATTGAAGAGAGTAACTTTGCATAAGATTGTAGATGCTAAGATGAAGAATAATCCTTCCATTTATAGAATATTTTGATGAGAGAAGAAGCCCAATGGATGAATGTGGGACAAAGATTTGACCAATGAGATGAACCCACTTGTCACCTTGTGAGTGGTTGAGGAATGTGCAAGTTTTGGCCAATGTGCCCAAGAGGGGGAGATTCAATTTTGAATTTGAGAGTTAAATGCTAAGTGGGGACATGTAAAAGAGAAGTTATTGCCATGATTAGGCGGGGACAAGTCAAATTGCCTTCATATTCAAACTTGAGGAATATTCTTCCAAAGATGCATGGTTAAGAGAAAATGATGATTTAATAAATCAATAAATTGATTTATTTGTGCAAATGGGAAAAGCTAGAGGATGTGATGGGTGGTTAGATTAGTTTAATCAGGATTAGATTAACTTAGATGATGTTTAGGTGTTTTTGACTTATTTGATTTAAATACTTTGATTTATTTAAATCAAAAGGGATGGAAAATGCATTTGGGATTTAATTAAATAAAGTTTGGTTTATTTAATTAAAAGGATGATGCAAGATAAAGGTTAGTTAATTTGAGGAAGATGAATCTAGGAGATGATTTATGAAAGATGAAATGTTAGGATTTGATTGATTTATTTAAATGAGTTAATGATGAAATGAATTTATTTAATTGAAGTATGAAATGTTAGATTTGATTAAATGAAGGTTATTTAATTAAACTAGTGGATTGAAATGTATGCATATTTTGCATGTCTACATTTTTTCCCTCTTTAAAACAATGTACTTGCTACGTTGGTTCAAAGAATAAACTTGCCGTGATCAAAATTCAAAAAATTTCTGACTTTTTTGGATGCCCCAGTGGAAAGTATACTAGTACATTGCCCCCTCGAGAGATCGAGTGAAAAGATTCGATTTGAAGGTCGATCTCACGATAAAGAGGTTCAAAATGGATGGTTATGATGATGATGCAAATGAGATGGTTTTTTTTAAGATGTTTAGAATAACCAATCTATATTATCCTAAACAACTTAAATGATGATGTAATGCATGTGAGATGGATGAGATGGATGATGTGGTATGTGTATGCAGGATGAGTATGCTGACGGTTTGTGGATGCAAGATGGATGAAAGATGGGTGCATTGGTGATGTTTTGTTAGCACAGAGAGAAGAAAGAAGAAATGAGATGATGACAAGAGGATCCAACAAGTCCATGATCTGACGAGACTTTAGAGATGATCATGATGATAAATGATGATTTTCTTATCAAGGATTGGTATTTAAAAAATGGCCACTTACCTTATGTTTGATAACACACATAGGTACAATGCATCAAGGTATAAAGAACCAGGATAGCATTGTACCTAGTGTGATGGACTTTGACTCATCAAATAGATAGAAGTATTTTTATTTACACTTGACATATGGAAACCTTGCTAGGACGTACCTAACAAAGCAAGTATTTACCAAGTTATTTTCTAAGAACATCCAACAAGCACAATAGACAAAAAATAATGATCATTGCCCCATTCTTATCTCTCTAAATCATTTGTTTGGATATCATTGAGAGGTCCTTGGAATGAGCACAATAAGATAAATCAAAAGAAAAGATCAAGTATGCAAAAAAATCAATGTTCTTCATACCTTCAGCCAAAGGGATGTGTTTTGATAGGATAAGAACCAAAACTATTGCCAAAAGATAATGCACATTGTAGGAAGGATGCATCCTAGGACATGTTAGTGGATGGCGGCACGTCATTTCATTTATCCAAAGTGCTCTTCCTGATAAATAATGCCCACTGTAGGAAGGATACATCCTAGGACATGATGTTATCAGATTATTAAAATGGGACTCATTGGATAATGGGCTATCGACACAAAGAATTAACCAACTTGTTTACGTACAGACCTAAACTTGAGACTTAATGTTTTTGAGTTTTACTTTTAACCTGTTAGACTTGTTTCTAACTGTTTCACCAAAGGTTGAGGATGATGATCAATTTATTATGAGTGGTGTTTATTGTGGGTGAAAGCGAGATAAGATGGATGGATTTTTTCAAATATTTGGATGTTTTTGACGTTTTACAATGTTTTGAGGTTGTTTTTGGTATTTTTTGAGATTTTCAAATGTTTTGATTTTTTATTTTCTAATGTTTTGGGATTTTCTAAGATTTTAACCAAGAGACTAACCTAAAGACCTATCCTAGGGGCCTCAAGGGCTAATCAACAAATTAGCCTTGCCTACGTTATACACGCAGAGACCACGTAGTTCGACTGATGACTTGACCAATTTACATATGACAATATACATGATGAGATGTTAGTTTATTATGATGGACTCGTAAAAGATTGACCTAAGTGTCTCGGGGGATGATCAAAGATCAACCTTGCCTACGTTGAAGGCTCAGAGACCCGTAGTTCGACAAGAGTTTGTTTTCCAATTTTTGACCTGACTTTTTAACCTATATTTTTGGATTTTGATATTTTTATGTTTTGAATTTTCTGATGTTTTAATGTTTTTGAATTTTCTATTTTTTGATGTTTTGATGTTTTTGGATTTTTTGATGTTTTGATGTTTTTGGATTTTTCTTTGTTTTTTGGGATGTTTCTGAATTTTTTATATGATTTTGGATGTTTTTGGATTTTGATGTCTCAGGGGCTGATCACTCTAAAATCTCAAACATGGGAAAGTTATATGCAAATTTGTCAAATGCTTCTATGAAATAACATCTTATGCTTAAAAATAAAACAAATAACAAAAGGGATCAAAAAGTCATATAAAAGCATAACATGTACCTATTCCATATTGGATTGAATTCAATTGTGCAAGTGACTGATTTCCAATCTTTGCTAAAACTCAAATGATAGATGCCTCGAAGATGGTGTGAAATGGGAAAAATTAGTTCTCAATTGAAAAGAGTAACTTTGCATAAGATTGTAGTTGCTGAGATGAAGAATAAGCTTTCCATTTATAGAATATTTTGATGAGAGAAGAAGCTCAATGGATGAATGTGGGACAAAGATTTGACCAATGAGATGAACCCACTTGTCACCTTGTGAGTGGTTGAGAAATGTACAAGTTTTGGCCAATGTGCCTAAGAGGGGGAGATTCAAATTTGAATTTGAGAGTTAAATGCTAAGTGGGGGACATGTAAAAGAGAAGTTATTGCCATGATTAAGTGGGGACAAGTCAACTTTCCTTCATATTCAAACTTGAGGAATATTCTTCCAAAGATGCCTTGTTGAGAGAAAATGATGATTTAATAAATCAATAAATTGATTTATTTGTGCAAGTGGGAAAAACTAGAGGATGTGATGGGTGGTTAGATTAGTTTAATCAAGTTTAGATTAACTTAGATGATGTTTAGGTGTTTTTGACTTATTTGATTTAAATACTTTGATTTATTTAAATCAAAAGAGATGGAAAATGCATTTAGGATTTAATTAAATAGAGTTTGGTTTATTTAATTAAAAGAATTATGCAAGATTATAAAAGGTTAATTAATTTGAGGAAGATGAATCTAGGAGATGATTTATGAAGATGAAATGTCAGGATTTGATTGATTTATTTAAATGAGGTAATGATGAAGTGAATTTATTTAATTGAAGTATGAAATGTTAGATTTGATTAAATGAAGGTTATTTAATTAAACTAGTGGATTGAAATGTATGCATATTTTGTGTGTCTACAATATAAATGAAACCATGATCTAAATTGGTGTGCATTCTATTTCTAATTGTTGTGAATGAATCCGTGACGTGTGCACATTTTATTTACATTTTTTAATTTAAGTTTTGGTTTTCATTTCCATTTTATCAATATTTAGAATACTTATTTTGGGGTATTCACAATTAAACTTATGCTTAAATATGAAGTTAGTGTTGGCGAATTCTCAATTGATTTATTCATCATTATGTAAGTGCCTTTATACAAGAGAGAAGCAGTTGGAATGTGTGGTTGCACGGTTGGAATGAACAGTTGTAGAACTATTGAAACACTCGCAGCCCCATACAATGTAATTTATGAGAACCACAAAAAAAGGCCTAATGTTGATACAGTTATTTCTTCTAGAACATATGCATTTAAGAATGACACCCCTGAAACTCTGTAAATTGATCAGAAGAAAAATAACCTATCGCCCTTTCTATTGCAAATTTCAGCGCTCTTTAAACTTGCATATAATTGGAACACCAATCTAGACAACGTCTTCAGCGCCCAACAATGGATGGCTCGCCCTGCTATACCTTAGCATCTTTTGAAGTGTACAGTTCCTCAACGCAAATGGAATCCAATACCACTTAGCAAAGCAGGAGGAAAATCAGGCGTCCACCAGGTTTCAATGCAGACATAGAGATTGAACAGCTCTCAAGCAATTTCCATTGCGCAAGACAACAGATGTTTAAAAATTTCACAATGCTCACGCGCCTATGATTTTAGATGACCATTTTTACATCAGATGCCTCTTTTTATCCTTCACACGACAGTGCAGATTCTTCTCCATAAAATACACTCATACACAAGAGCGATGCAGGCTATAAGGGTTTTGATTGTCATTCAAATCCTCCAACGTTCAACAGCGACCAACTCATTTCTCCTCCGCACAGCTCTGATACCAAATGTTGGTGAATTCTTGATTGATTTGTTCATCATTAAGCAAGTGCCTTTATACAAGAGAGAAGCAGTTGGAATGAGCGGTTGTAGAACTTTTCAAACACCTGCAGCCCCATACAATGTAATATATGATAACAGATAGTAGATTTACTTTTCTTTATGGATTTCTCTAATGTATTTTTAATATCATAAGCATATAAAAATACATTAAGAATTTAAATAGTATTTAGGTTTATACATTGGTCAAATCAGTTAGGTTTAATGCATTAGTCATGAATTATCAATTGGATTGATTTAATAATATTTTTAATGTTATTAATACTCTTATAGTTAACATATTTTGAGTAAAATACTTGGTTTCAAATAACCACTTTGAATTAACTAGTTGGAAAGAAATTTAAAAAATAGGGTTTTTATTCAAATTTTGAAAGGAGAAAGGAAAATTAAAGGGGTTTTTATTTTATTCATTCCCTTTCACTCAAAATATACCTGTTTCTTGCTTCGTGGATTCTTTATGTGTCAGTGGGTTATTCTTTCTTAGTGAATTATTCCACTAGTGGGGAAGAAAGATCTTGAAAATCTTGCTTCTTGTGTGTATGGAAACAAAGGACATCCCTCTAAAATTTATGTGTGACATTGTATTGAAACATTAAAGGTATATTCCATGACCATTGAGTGAAGTTGGTTTTGGATTATGTAGTTAACCTAGGTTCACAAACTTCTAACTTTGTAGAAGTAGAGGTTGCATATCATTGGATTCATATAGTCAAGAATGTCAGAGTGCCCACACTAGAAATTGAAGGGGATTCAAGCAAAACTATCATGTTTTTGAATGGGAAGGTGATCCCCTAATGGACATAACAGGACCCCATCCTTTCTGCTCATAATATCATTATGAACTTTGGAACTTGTAGATTTCTCACATGTATTGTGTTGGTAATAAAGTGGCATATGCTTTAGTGAATCTAGAAGCCTTTACAGAAAAGATTACTATTTGGGATGATCTAACTATGATCACAAATTGCATGTGTGAGTTATTAATAAATGATGAGAAAATACTCTAATCAAGTGTTTTCGAATTGAACTACTCATTATTTCATATGGACATCTAACACCAATTGCATTTAAGGAAATATTTTTTTCAATCCCACCTTTTCATAAGTTAACTATGCCTTTGTTTCTATATTTTACTTTCTATTTCTACAAGATTCCTAATTTTCCTCTATCTAAAGCATCTATCATGATGGGAGGTGATCTCTTCTTAGGGGAGTCAATTTCTTGTGAGGCCTAAAAGAAGGATAAGGATGTTTGGACCATCATTCAAAGTGGTAAGTTGGTGAATTATGTTGAGCGGATGATGGGGCATGGCCCTAACATCTCCCCAGAATTTGCTAATTCCTTGAAGGATGACAATGCAGTTGTTGAGACTACTCTTTCAATATTAATATGGAGCTAATCACAGAGGTTAGTGGCCTCTCCTTGGAAGGGACTTGTATCCCTAGGAAGCCTAAAGTACATTATCAAAAGAAGATAGAAATAAGAAAGAGGAAAAGATCAATTTCTTATAAAAAAAATTCAATAGAGATGCCCTCTTAGGTGTCTGGAGCAAAATGGAAAAAGTTTTGATATGGTATGTGACATTGGAAGTAAGGTTTAAGCGCTTCCACACCCACCTCTTTCCCATGCTTAATCACTTCCAATATAATGTTAAAATGAAATTTTCATTTTTTATAATATCCTCTCTGGAATAGTCTATCAAGGTCGTTCAAGACAAAGGGAAGAATTTACCCCTTCACCAGGGGTTGATTTAAAAATTGTTTCATTTTTAGGAGGCTCTTTCCCCCTCTTCTTGCACAGATTGTTGCCATTGCACCAAAATATTGACGTACTAATGCCTAATACAACTACCAAAGTTAATGAATCTACGGGAGGCGATTAAGCCATGCCACGAACCCAAGCACTATGATGCACAACACAAGGAGACTAAGGGTGCACACCTTGCAACAATCACCCTAGTGGAAGCAAGGGGTTTGAACCCATGACCCAAGCTCTGATACTAATTGTTGTAAATATAGTTGTCATTGCACCAAAAGATAGACCTAAAGATAGACCTATTAATTCCCAATACAATCGCTAGAGTTAATGAATCCGCAGGAGGTAGTTAAGCCACGTCACGAACCTAAGCACTACACACCACAACACAAGGAGACCAAGGGAACACACCTTACAACACCTCTATGGCCTTTGCTAAGAAAAACACTCTCGTGTTTAGGGATTCTAAACCTTTGGAAGGCCCCTCTCTACCCTTGGCCCAGATTTTTCCTCTCAAAGAGTTACTAGGGCTAAAGGTAAATCCATTGCTTTTGAGGTCCCCACCTAGGGTTCTAAAAATAATGTTTCATTTTCTGACCTTGTTCAAATTTCTATTTCAGAAAATTCTGAGGATGATTCTAGTACCCCTCCTAGGAAGGTACCCCTATTGGCTCCCCTATTCATGAAGATTATTTTGAAGCTTCCAAGTCCCCCCTATCCATAAACCCTTCTATCCTTTTGGACTCTCCTATCCTTTGTCTTAACCTTGATAATTTCTTTAAATACCCCCAACTCAAGTATGGCATTGGTGCCAGTTGTGCCCCCTAAAACTTAAAATAAATGACTTGGGTGAGGTTGTGAATGTTCAAAATTATATTCTAAAATGGTTTCTCACTCACCTTATCATGGATAAATACAAAATTTGACTTCTAGAAGAGAAGGTGCTTAATCAAAAGGAAACCTGGTCAAGTGAGGTTGATGATGAGGTTCATTGGACCCTTTTGTCTTCCCTTGTCAAATCCTTTGAAAAGTGGGCCAATTAGAAAAATGAAGTTGATGAGCTCAGGGTGATGGTTAGTTCTATCGAGGAGAGGGAGAAGCTACAAGAGGAGGTGGCTACCATGAGTAGTAATTAGGAGAAAACCCTCAAGTGTTTGTAGGAAATTGTGGACTATAGCGAGGAAATGGTGAAAAACACTATGGTCACCATTCAGGTGTTCTAGTAGGAGCTTTGTAATAGCCATGGAAAAAGGGTTGGGGAGGATTTCCATGAATTTTTACATTCTAAGAATCTAAATGAAATAAAGGTGATTCTACTACACCCAATACTCAAGAGGGCTAGCCTATGCAAATGAATCCCGTATCTTTTGAAGAAAAACTACATTTTTTGGAAAATGAATGGCAAGAGATTAATTGACTCAAGTTATTTGGTGACCAATAACTAACCTGGATCTCAGTTGGTTCCCCCTATGTTTTTTATTCTATGCTTTTTTTGATCTCTACATTGTTTCCTTTCTTTTCTTTTCAGGTACCTCATGTCTTGTGAGCTCCCTTGTTGGGCCTCTATGGCTATTTTGTAAGGGTACGAGCCCTTCTCAACTTTAATCTAATCAAAACGTTAAAGGTATATTCCTTAAATTTTCCTATTGTTTATACTTATTATTCATGCTTTCAACCATACACATACTATCTAGTTGCATATAGTGTTCTATTCTTAAGGATTGTAATAGAATTAAAGTCTAGAGATGTATTTCATTTATTTTTATTTATTCATTTGAAATTTTATAAAACTCATTCTAGTGTTTTATGATGGCCAAATTTCTCCAAATCCTATTGTGGTTTGAAAAGTTTAATGTTGTACTATGGAGGAAAAGAGATCCTAGATCTAACTAGTAGATTAATCTAGATCAAAATTTTCTTTCCCTAGTTACATTAGAACTCAAGCCAACAAGGGTGTTAAGATTGGCTAACAACCTAGAAGGAGAGCCAGCCTGCCTTGGGTTGAGCTCCTTTTTTACAAATAAAATTTATTAATTTAATGTTAATTTATTGACCTAATTTATTATAAAAACCTAACATAAAAAAATGAATTATTCACATAGACAAAAATGGAAATTAATGAAATAATAGTAGATCTGAGAAGGGAAAATGGAGGTGCACCTATGATTAAAAGATGAGTTTGATTTGAATAGATAAGGATGAGGGAACCCTTGACTGAAAGTAGATATTTTTGAATACTCAAATCTTGGTTTGCAACCTACAGGTCTACACTACACTTTCATGTTCTAGGATTTTTCATTTTTTCAGATCTAAACCTTACTTATGGCAGTAACGAGATCAAAGTCTAAAGATGGGAACACACTAAAAATTGGCATCAAACAAAAATCATTTTGATAAACTTAATTAAACTTAAAAATTTATTGTAATTTTGTAAAATAGGATGTCAATTTGGGTAGAGCTTTGATATAGTTGTGATTACAAAAAATTTTAAATAGCAATTAATGTTTAAATAGTGGAGAATAGGAATAAATTAAAGTGTAGGTCAACTCATTTAATTTTGAAATTTTAGGATTAATTTACCACCAAATTTTAAAATTTAATTCATGTTGCATAAATTAAATATCGGCATAAATTAAATACATACTGGGTATGTGCAGGATCATCATGGAAAAAATAGGCCCTTAAGTGGCAAAAAATTCAAAAAAATCAGAGTTAGGAAACTTGACGTAAAAATTTGAATAAGTTATCTATATTATTTTAAAAATATGTAAGAATAGAATCTGTAGCAAATTGAATGTATTTTCTAAACTACTAGGTTTGTTTTTTAAAAAATCTATTTGGTGAAAATTTGAAATTTCAATGCGCCTAAATTTCAAGGAAAAAATAATAAGTAGGTGTCTGTCTGACCACCCTAACCACAATAAAATGATAATAATTTTTTATAATATTTTAGATATAAGTAGAGGACTCATGCCCTGATGTGATGCATATTTTTTTGTAATTTTTTTCTAAGTAAATAATTAATTATGAATTTTTTTACTACAATTGTTTTAAAAATATAAAAAACTCGTATGTCTGACCACCTTGACTTGATCAAAACTTCATGAAATTCAACTTTTATTTTTTTAATCCTATAGTATGCGAATCATAGAATTTGACACATGTTTTGGATTCAAAAAATGTGATACTGTTTGAAAGCTATAGATGTTTTTCAATTAGCCTATCAATCAAGAATTTAGTTGTAATTTGAATAGAAAATGAATAATAATTACTTATTAAATTCAAATTAAAAAATAATTTATATTGGTGGAAAGCTTAGAATCTCCTTTAAAAACCCTTTTCCTTTCATCAATTTTGGGTAAAAAAATAGTCGTTAGTCACATACCCATCATATTGCCACTTTTTGGCCCATCCTGATCTTGCACATACCCTACTTTACATCGTAAAAGACCTAGATTAAGGCACCCTTTCCCTTGTCAATTTATTTACATAAATTAAAGTGTGCCCATGAATTTAAGGTCTTCTTACTCAAGACTTATCCAAACAATGAGTGTTTTCCAAAGTTAAAATGATGGAATGTGATCAAGAAGGTGCTTTTAGAGTAGTAATAACACATTCTCTTGACTTGAAAGGTAAATTCAAGTCTAGAAAGTGCTTCTAAAATGCACTAAGGGAGTGGATACTAAATTAATACCTAAATAAAGAATGAAATTATTATTTCACCCTTAGGAAGCATAATTTATGATGCTACATTTCACCCCCTCTTTAGTAGTCATATGATAGTACATGCATATGCAAGCTAAATTATAGGAAAGTAAATTATAACATATGAAAAAGGATACACAAAAGGATATTGTAGAGGATGTTGAACTTTCCCAACTGAGAGAATGAAGCCCCTAGTGTAGTAACCTATAAAACCACATCATTAGGAAGCTCATATTGTAGAACCAACTTGTCAGAAATTTATAATCATCCTACACATATAAACAAATGTGTTAGTCCAAAAAATCCTAAGGAGAATTAAATTCAAGGGTAGATGTATGTCCCCACTATTTCTACTTTCTTTATAGATGTAGAAACATGGTAGTGAGATTTTCCACATCAAACTACTTATGGTTTTGTCAAAAAATATTTGGGTAGGGTTATTTATAAAATGACAAGTGTGTAATGTCAAAAATTGTCACCCTTGATAGTTTCACACTAAGTTTTTCTCCCCCTATGTGCTTGGACCTAATTATGCACCTAATTTTCTAATTATGCATGTAATTACCCATTTTAAAACATTTATCAGAAAATCAATCATAAGAAATCAAATTACAAACATTTAATATTTTTCTCTTGACACATTGGTTCCCTGAAAAGTAGGAATCTAGTCTAGAGTGTCGTAGACTACCTATTTTGTATCAAAATTAAATATTTTGATGTTAGCAATTTATTATTTAAAATTTTAATTTTAATTATTGGCTATCAAGATTTATTTTTTGAGAAATTAGATTAATCTCTTATAAATACATAGTATCTCATAATTTTGATAGATGGAAAA
This sequence comes from Sequoia sempervirens, assembly GCA_007258455.2. Classification (NCBI taxonomy): domain Eukaryota; kingdom Viridiplantae; phylum Streptophyta; class Pinopsida; order Cupressales; family Cupressaceae; genus Sequoia; species Sequoia sempervirens. The sequence goes on from VDFB02136113.1 coordinate 11,426, forward strand.
AGGAAATTCACTAGCAATTAATATACTTAAAAAATTAGTCCAAGAGTAGTCAAGAGAAGAATTTTGAGGGTTATTGCAACATTGTGTCATTCAAGCATCATGTCAAGTTTTATGTGTGTGTTTATGTTTTGCGTGCGTTTCATTTTTTACCACTAATACTTATAGGTCTTCAAATCAGATAAAGTCAAGCGACAATTGATCCTTGAAGGTAATGAGTGTGAGTTCAGTCCATCAAGGAGATTAGATCTAAGTGGTGAGTTGCATGAAAGTGTCAATTCGTTACTTGTTTATCATTTAGCCTCTATCCTTCAAAAGGATAAGCTCTCTTTTATCATCAATTTTTTCATTGTGGAGGTAGAAATACCAAAATGGGGTGTTGGTTGAGGTAAGCCCCTATATGGCACAACCCTCCCCTTATTCATGTGTGTAGATTATAGATCTAAAGTGAATTGGAGGAAAATTGAAAGAAATTTTCTCATTCATGCATCAAAAACCTAAAAGTTGATAAATCATAAACTTTTAATTTTTCAATAATAGACAAAGATCTGAAAACCAAACCCAAAAGAAAGAAGCTACAAACCAAGGACCTTAGGATTGTAAATCAATTTCAAGAACCATGTCCTCAGTCTAGGGTATCCTTGCACCCTAGACCAGTCCAAATTTGAACTATAGATTCTTCTGTCTTCCTTTTGTGTTTCAAGACACTGATTTTGTTTGTCTATTTTTAGTCTATCATAATTCATAGAAAAATGTTACATTATCATAGTTTACATACTTAAATCATTACATCAGTTTTATAATCCATTAAGCCCACTTCCAAGACCAAAAAAAAAAACCAAAAAAAATCTAGTTCTATAGTTGATTAATTCACCTTTTAGGTTATAAGTCAATCTCATATCCTGGACAATCTAAATTCCTCATATGTTCTTGGAAAATGTTTGATTTAAGTGATCTAACCATTACACCTAGGATCTCCTTTTCCAACAATTTTTTTGGTGAACTGACTAATTGTACATTATATACATTTTAAAAATTTGAAGCATAAAATCTTAGATCTAAGCTTAATCTTGCTTTGTTTTGCATTCATCATTTAGTATCCATCATTTTATGAAAAAGAATGGAAAAAATAAAAAAATTGCATATCATTGCACTCAAAAATTATATTTGAAAGTGTTCAAAGAATTCATATTATACAATTATATCTTTTCTTTGAACCCCTTACCTAGCCCTAACAATTCTGTCAAACCTCTCTTGGTTAAGCCATTGAACAACCAACCCAGTTTAAAGGAAGCTAACCCTATCTCTAGCAAAAAAAATCAAATCTATAACCCCTAAATTTGGTGTGGTGATTAAGAAGATGTCCTCCCATCCAATCCCTAAATTTGGTGTTGTGATTAAAGAGCTTTCTTCTATTCCCGATCCCGTCATGATAGACCTGGTATCATAGAACAACCCTCATCACATAAATAACTAGTGAGCCCTAAGGCTAAACCATTGACCTCCAAAAAAATAACTATTGTTGAGGACCTTCCTAGCCACACCACCATTCAAAAGAAACCCCTGGCTAAACCCTCTGATTCTAAACATAAGAATATTGCCTTAGAGGAAGCTAGAGCAGCTAAAAAAGTTATTATTGACATTTTGGATGAAGGGGAGGAAGGGAATGTTGAGGATTCAAGCATTGGGAAGAGAGAGAGAATATCTTCTTGATTGGTTAGTGTTAATGCAAAAGGGGAACTACTTTTGTATCAGGAAGAGGAGGAAGAACCCTCAGATGAGGAATTCATTTCAACCCAAGAAGAGCCTTTGGATTTGAGTTGAGGTAAGTTGGACATGGTGCTTGGTGTGGCTAAGGAAGAGGGAATATCAAATTTTTAAGAGGAGGAAATGGATTGTGGTAGTGAATAGGGTGTGGTTAAATACTCAGAAGAAGATGAGGAAATTGTTGTCGACAAAGAAATGGACATAGATGTTGTTAATATTCTGGTGTTAGGAAATTTGGAGGAGGAATGGGAGATGGTTGATAGAAAATCCCAAAATGATGAGATACTAGCTTTGTTGGAAAAAATCAATAGGTTGGATGAGGCCTTTAGAAGGCTGATTGTTGTAACCTATGAAATTATGGAGAAGGCTATCTTCAAAAATATGAATGGTAGAGCAAAGATAAGGAAAAGAAAGCACAAATTGGCACCTTCTAAAGAAGAAGAAAAGTAGGTGGATGAAGCTGCTGAGAATGGTGAAGACCCATGGACTAAGGAGTTGGAAGCACTCACAAAAGAATGGGAGTTGATTAACAGCTATAAGGATTAGTTTGATGTTTCCTAGATTTTTTGGTTTATGTACTATTATTGTTTCATGTTTCGTGTCCCCTGTTGTGATAGTATACTTGGCCTATGTGCCACCTTATCTTAGTTCTTATATATTTTATCTTTCTATTCTTAGCTTGTTGTGTCTTGGCTACTCGTGGTCTTGTTGGTTGATATAACCTATTGGCCTATTTTGTGTTGTTATGATGTGGTTGTACTTTCTAGCTTTGTGGCCTAAATTTTGATGCTTTGCTCAGGATCAAGGACCTAATCCTTACTTTTTTAATCAAAAACATAGTTGTTTCCATTCGATGCCAAATTTTATATTAACTATTTATCTAAAATAGAAAAAAATGCACCATCTTTATATATATTCTTTTATCTAGCACACCTATTTTTTTTCAATTTTTCAATTTTATTATTTTCTTGATATGGTAATTGTGTGTGTGAAATGTGGGAAATTTAGTAAATCAACACAAACACCAATGAGACATATTATAGTAAAGATTTGAATCAAATAAACTACTCTAAATTTCAAAAAAAAAATCTTTAAAAACGTTTCATTGTCCTCTATTCTCAAGGATTTATTAAACCATATTGACCCTCAGATTTTGTATGTGCACTATGGTTGTTAAAATGACAACTTGAGAAATGAGATGCTATTCTAAATGTAAGAAATCTAAGTTCCTACATTAAATTAAGTGATGAAAGCCATGATGCTATGATAATGGAGATATTGACAAATGGATAATGTTTGTTAAACTATGTGATACAAATGCTATGATAAGAAACTAAAATGATTCTGCATATATGCTCAAATAAATATTGATATGATAAACTAAAATGAAACTATAAGGAAAGACATAAAATAAAATGAAACTATAAAGAAAAATATGGTTCTAAGTTAACATGATGCTACAATGCAAACTTGTTAAAATCCTAAACAATGATAACTAGAAACTCCAAATGCTCTGATGCTCAAAAGATATTCCTACATAATAACTCTACTCAAATGTGGGATGCAAAATACAATGGCAAAGGGTTGTATTTATAGGCTTTTCCAAGCATCTTGTGAGGTGGCAACGATTGACGGTCCATATTCAAACAAGAGGGATGAACGATGGAGATGAAGAGAATCAAGAAGGTGTCCCCTTGACCAAAGAGAACATGCCAAATGGATGGAGGAATCTCTTGACCAAAGACAACATGCCAAATGGATAGAAGAATCAAGTGTGTGAGAGAAAGACCATGTGTTCGAAAATAATTTTAATTAAAAATTAGAATTATTTAATTTCATGTGACCTTGGTGTGCTGGTATGAAAAGTTGTACATGTGCTTGAATTCCTAATCTAGGATTAATGAAACTTAATTAAATAAAACAAGCTTATGGAAACTCATTTATTTAATTAAATTACAAGAATATGATTTTAGATGTGGAGAATTAGAAAAGGGTGAACTATATAAATAAATTGAGAATTTATTTATGTTGTTTAATATTATTTAAATAACTAGTATCTAATTAATTAAATGTCTTGGCCGATTTTAGGTGTATACATTTTTCCCCTTTTTGAAGTAATGTGTTTACACATTGCTTCAAAGAACAATTTGATACCGATGCCGAGAAAAAAAAAATTCAATGTCCTAGATGCTGATTTTCAAGCGATGATGGATATATGCCCCCTTGAGAGATAAATCGGTGAATTTTGGAATTTTTAAGATTTTTTGGAATTTTTGAAAATTTTGATGATTTTTCGATGATTTGATGATGATCTCAAAATTTTGTGCTTCAGAAATGATTTATCTCCCGAAAAATGATGTAGAGGTCAGCAGGTCATAATCCGATTAATTAAGACCCCTTTGAAAAATAAAACAACCCTATAAGATGCCACTTAATTAACCTTTAAAAGATTAAAAAGTTCATTTGTGCATTTTGAAATTTGAAAAATTTGTGAGTGAGAGTGATTGAGAAAACTTGGAGTACAATGGTGATATCCTACCACATGCACTAGTTCAATCGAGTTAGGCGACACAACTACCCAGTAGTGTATGGACCTCCAGTGAGTACCCAAAAAATTGCCTCGTATTTCATGCATTTAATTTCCTACTTGTTTTGCTTTGAATTCGGATTTTGAAATGTTTTAGCACATTGAGATACCAAAATAGTGCATGCATAGTATGTTCTAGCGCATAGGATAGGCTAGCGCATAGGGTTGTCGATGTAGCACATAGGTTAAATGAATCAGCACGTAGGATAAAGTAGCGCATAGTGAATTGTTGTAGCACATTCATGAACTATTGTAGCACAAAGAATAGTCTAGCACGTAGGGAAATTAGATTAGCACATTGATTAAATGTATTAGTGCATCAGGACTCTGTTCTGGCGCATCAATGAATTGTTCTGGCGCATAGAGTAATTCAGCACATTAAAGGTTTATTTTAGTACATTGATGAATTGCTCTAGCACATGGAGTTTTTAAGCGCATTTGAACATTATTTTGGTGCATTGGGTAAATTTAATGATTTTCTTGTTGAGACCCCTTGATTTCAATGATGTTTGATCATGTCAGTCTATGATTTGATGATTATTGATGATGTTGATAGGTTAGATGTCCATTGATCTCATGATAGGTGAGATTCAATGATAGGATGATGATAATTGACCTCATGATAGGAAAGGATCAATTATAGGTTGATTGATTTGATAAACCTCATGATAGGCGAAGTTGAATTGATTGATGAACCTCATGATAGATGAGATTCAATGATAGGATGATGATAATTGACCTCATGATAGGCGAGGATCAATTATAGGTTGATTGATCTAATAAACCTCATGATAGGCGAGGTTGAATTGATTGATTTGATAAACCTCATGATAAGCGAGGTTGTTTTGATTGATTTGATGTTTACGAGATTTGATCAAAGTCTCACCAGAGCTGATTAGATTGATAGGTTGATTGATTTCAGTTGATGTTGGTTGATTGATTGACTGACTTGCAATTTTGTGATGATAGGAACCTTTGACTATTTTACAGATCAGAGAGTGGTTCTCGAGGACATGGGACTTGATTTGTCATCTAACACTGCCTGAGACAACTATTATTGTGCGATGTGGGTTGTCATTTCTCATCGATATGCCCCAGATTAGGGTGAATAGGGTTTTACTGACAACTTTAGTGAAGAGATGGAATAGTGATCATAACACATTTCCATTTTCCAACTAGTGAAATCACGGTGACTCCTGAGGATGTATATCAAATTCTATAGATTTTGGTGGTTGGAGAGCTTGTTATATATGATGCACATGAGTAGGGTGGGACTAACGCATTGCCCCAAGTATTTCAGGATGACCATATATGTGGGTACAAGATTCTGTGGAGGGACATGATCGATGCATACACCACATTGTCATATGTATTAGCTAGTTTCATTGGAGGGTTCCTTTGTCTTGATCGCAGGTCAAAGGGACTCTCAGTTGGATGGGGCAGGATCTTGGAGAGTATGATTGTTCATGGGATGAGATATGCATGGGGTTGTTGTATGCTAGCCCATCTATACCATGATTTTCACCAGGTGGTTTATCTGTGTGGAGCTAGTCTATCAGTGAGAGTCACATTGCTCCAGGTCTAGGCCTAGGAGCATATAGCAGTATGTCAGTCAGTGGGAGACACATTGAGACTAGCCATGAGGCCCTATGTTCACATCTATGCAAGTCAACTTACTCAACCTAGGCTAGGCAAGCTAGAGTATTGGAGGAGGACCCTGGATGATTTGGAGTCAGTTGTATGGAGGCCCTATGTTGACTATGAGTAGTGGCCATAGGATGACACAAAGATGCCATATTTGTGTCAGTCGATTTATCTGATTGGCCAAACTCATTTTATTATCGAGAGATTCATGCTTCTGAGGGTATTAAGATAGTATGGTAGGGTCTAGGGCATGCCTCAAGGCATGGCCCATTATGCTCGGCGACGACAAGATGCTATAGAGTGGGGACCAGTGTTGTCCTATGATGTAGCAGCTGAGCATTTATAGGGCTTATAGGTCATCCCATGGGATATTCGTCTAGATATCATTGATGCCCTGATATTAGCGGAGTATTCTCAGTATATGTATACTCATCCCTTCTAACGGATTGTGATTCCTAATGATCCAACAACTTTGTTAGCAGAGGAAGAGGTAGGAGGTCATGGCTAGAGGTGACTGAGAGAGGAGGTGGAGGAGGAGGGGGAGGAGGAGGAGCAGGGGGAGGAGGAGGAAAGCAGGGGGAGGAGGATAGTAGCGATAAGGATGTTGATGAGGAGAGTGATGGGGGAGATGATGGAGGCAATGGGGGTAGATGATGGCCAAGTCCTGATATTCGAGAGATGAGAGTGCCTCGCAAGATGTGATCATTAGTAGCCCCATCACAATAGCGGGTATAGATCAGACTTCCATCACAACAACAATAGATGCAAATTGTTCCATTACAAGTGCAGGTTCATATGTTGCAAGGATAGTTAGAGCAGGTACAGGGGCAGGTGTAGACTCTGTTGACTGAGAGGGATGCTGCTAGGCATCAGGTGTAGCAGGTGTAGGCCCAGCTGACACAAATACAGGCCTAGGTGCAGGGACAGGTGCAAGGACAAATTTTTGCATTGACCACTGAGAGGGATTCCCTAAGATGGTGGGCAGAGTAGGCCAAGGCCATTACCGAGAGGCTACAAAAGGTTGTAGCAACTGCGAGTACATCATATTATTTTAGAGAGATTCATTGCACTACTTAGGAGGCCGAGTTCTACAACCTGGGTCAATATCACGAGGTGGTTCCTCCAGAGTGATGGGAGAGCTTGGCCTAGTCTCGATCTGGCAGGTCTCAGTCTCAGATTGTTAGTGTTGGTGTTATGCAGCCATTTCCTGGAGACCAGAGAGATCCTGGTGCAGGTCTATTGGGTACAGGGGGAGGTATTGGTCCTGGGATTCCAACATCGTCTACGGGGAGCATGACATAGCTTTCGTTTATGATTTTCTAATGTAGTTTTGGACATGTATACACTCTTTATTTAGTTGAGACATTGATGATGTACCTCTTATTGTCAGACTTTATGATACATTTCCATTTTTTATGCTGATGTATCTCTTCATACCTTTGGATATCCTTGTACACTTTGACATTATTATTTTGAGGTTCTATGATATGTGGCAATGATTATGATCTATGTGTCTATATGATGTTATATGATGATGGATGTCTATGATGCATTTAATTTCTATGTTATGATGACGATCATGATGATTATGATGGATGCATTTAATTTCTATTATTTATGCTATGTGATGTTCTGATGATATCATATGCTATGGATGCAAATGATGATGCAACTGATGTGTTATGATGATTTATGAATGAGGCCTATAGGATGCCTGTGATGGATTTTATTATGCCAATGATATGTGATGCATTTGATGTTTTTTGTACTTTTCTGATGCAAATAAATGATGATATGAATGGATGAATGTTAGATGAAATGATTGTATGATGGTACCTAGTTCTATGTGTTTATGATGTTTATATGATAATGATGGATGATCCTATGGGTATGTGTAGGATCATGATGGGCCAAAAAGTGGTAATATTTAAGTGCTATGATGACCCATTGGCTGACAACTTTTTTTTACCCAAAATTGATGAAACGAAAAGGGTTTTTAAAGGAGATTCTCAACTTTCCACCAATATAAATTATTCTTTACTTTGAATTTAATAAATAATTATTCTTCATTTTTTATTTGAATTACGACTGAAGTCCTGATTGATAGGCTGATTGAAAAACATTTATAGCTTTGAAACAGTTTCACATTTTTTGAATCTAAAACATGTGTCACATTCTATGCTTTATATACTATAGGATTAAAAAAATAAAATTTGAATTTCATGAAGTTTTGACCAAGTTAAGGTTGTCAGACATACGAGTTTTTATATTTTTTAAAAATTGTAATAAAAAATTCATAATTAATTATTTACTTGGAAAACAATTACAAAAATATATGCATTACATCCGGACATGATTCCTCTACTTATATCTAAAATATTATAAAAAAATAGACCATTTTATTGTGGTTAGGGTGGTCAGACAGACAACTACTTATTTTTTCCCTAAAATTTAAGTACTACTACATTGAAATTTCAAATTTTCACCAAATAGATTTTTTTTTTAAAATAAACCTAGTAGTTTAGAAACTAAAATCAATTTGCTACATATTCTATTCTTCCATATTTTTGAAATAATATAGATAACTTATTCAAATTTTTACGTCAAGTTGCCTAACTCTAATTTTTTTGAATTTTTTGCCACTTAAGGGCCTATTTTTTCCATGATGATCTTGTACATACCCCTATATGCTTTATGGATTTATGCAAATGATATTTTATACTATGTGAGATGGATTTGATTATGCCAATGATATGTGAGGATATGTGATGTTCAGATAGATTATGTATGGTTGCAATGATAATGGGATGTAATGATTATATAAATGATGTATGATGTTTTATAATGATGATATGGTTATGTGATGCAAATGATTATGCTTAACTGAGTTTGTAATGCTTTGAAACTTCTAAGGTCTTAAGCTTAAATGAGTGAATCTATCCAACTTCCAAGAGCTGTGGGAAGGTTTCCATCAGTTGATTGTTTGTTAAGTTAAGCTTTACAAAACCTGACATATTTCCCAATTCTTTTGGAAATATGAAGACACTCACTCATTTAAGCTTAGTGAACCACTTTCTTAATGCAACTATATGAAATGATTTTGATTATGTAAATGAGATGTGATGCATGTTTTTTTGTTTTTTTTTTAATGTAAATATTATGATATGATGTATGGATGGATGAATGATGTGATAATGTTTTCTAATGAATGCAAATGATGATGCAATTGATGTGTTTTTGGTAATGTCAAGTGTACTCAATCCATTGATAAGAGAGAACATCCTTGTGAAACTGTTGCAGCTTTGGAAACCCTATAGATATAAATGCAAACTAACATGGATGCAATCTATTTAATCATGCAGATCTCATATGCAAAAGTTGTCATTCGTAACAGCTGATTTGTTGTGCTTTTTATCATCATTGAACCTTTAAAATGTTGAAAGTGAGTATAAGTATCAATGGCATATTTAGACCATGATGACCTAAGTACTACTTCCATGATGTTTGATAGTGCAAGTTAACACAAGCATCTAAGTATAATTAAACCGATATGACTTGAGTATTGCTTGCGTAAACAAACAAGAGTTAATCATTTTCCTATGCAAATTCGGAATGTCATTAGTGATACTTTGTAGAGCACGTCCCGCGATAATTTGCACAATAATAATGATCAACTCATAGACAACAGACAAAGAAAAATCATACTCCTTCCTAACTCCTCTAGTTCAATACATCATCGAGGGGCTCTAGAGATATGATGACAAAAAGAAAAATACAACAATTGAACCTTTATTTTAGACATGATAAACCCATGATTCAGAAGGAACATCATCCATTTGAAGTGTGCTCGTGGTTTGATTGATTTGGCTATTTGATATGGATGGTTGATGTGTTCATGCATGTGTGATTGATGTTCAATGTTGAGTTGCACTATGATCATTGTTTTGGGTTGTGGTGTACTACGTTTGTTTTTCTATTGGTTCATGCTCAAAGTTTATTGCCCCCAGTGAGTTCAGGATTTTTCCCCTTGTCTAGGGTGAGACACGACTATGATGCCAGGATATGTAAATGGAGCTTTCCAATGATAGGAAAATGGATGGAAAAAGTGCATGGTCAGCATGCCCAAATAGATGGAAAAGCTAACCTATCACAAATAGCACCTGTTGCTAGGTTTTCACTACTTATTTTTATTGCATTTTATAAGATTTTATGATTTTTTATTTTTATTTTTCACTTTTTTTGTATTTTTCTCCATTTTTCTATTTTTTTTATTTTTTATGTTTTTTTTGTTGTTACCAAGATGCCTATTTTCTAGGTTTTCATCAAGGAAACCATTTTTTCAGGACATTTTCTAATGTTTTTTAATTTTTTCAAGACACTTTCCAATGCACTAGATGATTCAGGTGTAGAATTTCTTGAGATGCAAGCTATTGACGGGTTCATCAAACAAATCCCCTTCTAGTGTGGAAACTAATATGCTCCTAATCCAAAGATTGAGACAATGACAAAGGGACCTAGCCAATTTTGTTCAAATTTCCCCTTCTTCTCTCGATCTTGTTGGTTACGAGGTTCTCTTTCAAGACCAAATCACCCACCAAAAATGTTCTAGGTTTTGCTCTATGATTGTAACTTCTGGATATCCTCTGTTGATGGGATTTCAGGTGATCCACTACATGCTGAAAACACTCATCCAATAGTTCCAATTCTTGTAACCTAGACACTCTGTAATCCTCATCTGGAATTATCCGCTTTAGTGACATCTAGAGTGATGGTAGCTCAACCTCAATAGGTAGAATGGCCTCTTATCCATAGACTAGGGCATAGGATGTGGCTCCTGTCGGGGTGTGGATGATGGTTCTATAAGCCCATAAACCAGGGTTTAGTTGAACATGCCAATCACATCCAGCCTCATTGATGGTTTTCTTCAATATTTTCATAATAGTCTTGTTTGAGGCCTCTACTTGGCCATTTCCTTAAGGATAGTATGGTTTAGAAAACTGATGTTGTATATGGAACCTCTCACAGAGTTCTTGGACATCATCACTTTTGAATGGTCTGTCGTTGTCTATGATAATGGATTGAGGGATGCCATACCGACAAATGAAGTAGTTCAATATGAATGATGATATTTTATATCATGTGATGGTGATTAGGGGAACCACTTCAATCCACTTTGTGAAATACTTTATGGTTGTGATAATGAACTTGTGTCCATTTGATGAAGATGGATGAATTTTCCCTACGAGATCTAGTCCCCATTGACAAAAGGGCCATGTTGATATGAAAGGTTGAAGTTCTTATGCTGGTGTGTGGATGAGATTGCCATGAATATGACACTTTTGGCATTTCTTGATGAACTAAAAAGAATCCCTCTCCATAGTCGACCAGTAATATCCCAAACTGAGGATTTTCTTGGCTAAGGTTAAACCACTAGAATGAGTTCCACAAACACCTTCATGAACCTCCCATAAAGTCATTTCAGACTCGTCACGTTCCAGACATCAGAGGAGAGTTCTGACAAGACCTCATCGATAAAGGACATCCATGATAAGGGCATGTCAGGCGGCTTGACAAATGAAGTTTCATTTTTTATTTTGGGATAGGTCAGGTGGGAGGGTATTGTCTTTCAAGTAAGTATAAATTTTCCCATATATGGAGGTGTCAGCCTCGGCTAGATGGTAGATGACCTGGGATTTAGGGTTGTTATATGATGGGTTGAATAGTTGTTCCACCATGAACTCATAACAGGCTTGTTTCTCAAGAATTTATAAGAGAGAACCAATGGTCACCATGGCATCAACAACTTTGTTGTTGCTTCTAGGAATCTACTCAAATCTTATTTCCAAAAAGTACTTTTTGAAGTCATCAACCATTCTTTTATAGGGCATCAGCTTGTCATCCTTTTTTTGATAATCATTGTTTACCTTATTAATGACCAATTGTGAATCCCCATAGACATGTAACTCTGTGATCTTCCACTCGACTGCTACTGTGATTCCAATGAGCAATGCTTCGCATTCAGTTGGGTTGTTGGTACAAGGAAACATTAGTCTATAGAGTTTGGGAATGGTATGTCCTTGTGGCAAGATAAACAAGATTTTGACACTTGATCCATGTTGTGTATAAGATCCATCAAAGTACAAGACCCATTGTTGTGTTGATACCGTTAGGACATTAGCATCTAGAAACTCAATGTTCATTTGATGATTTTCTTGCAATGGTGCTTCAACTAACTGATCTATGATTGCTTGTTCTTTGATTTCCTTCCTATCGACATATTGGATGTCAAATTCACTCAGCATCATGACCCACTTAGCTAGTCTTCTAGTTAGATTATCTTTGCTAAGAAGGTATTTTAGTGGATCTATCTTAGCTATTAATTTGATGGTATGAGTTAGCATGTAGTGTCGTAATTATTGGGTAGCGAACACTACTTCCAAGCAAGCCTTTTCAATGAAGGTGTAATTGATCTCATAGCCATTTAAGGTCTAACTGATATAATAAATTTCCCTTTATTTTCCTGTTGAATCCTTTTGTGCTAACAAGGCTCCCAATGATATCTTAGTTGTTGCTATGTATAATAAAAATGGCTTTCCTTCTACTAGTGGTATTAATATAGGTGGAATCATTAGATA